>PVKA01011466.1:0-60826 GCA_004027165.1 Ctenomys sociabilis
AAGCAGGTGCTTGTTGGTGCACAGCACAATTTAGTGACATATGCAGACAGTAGTTTTTCATCTTCATTTGTCTCTGATGCAGCTTACACGAAATAATTGTTCTGTTAACTGAATACTACTCTGTAATTGCAAAGAAAGTTGCAACCTTTTTGTTGCCATTCTGAATACTTCTAAGTAAATGTAATTTTTGTTAGAAAAAAAAAACAATTAGAAAAAGAACCACTGTGTGAAATCAAAAACCATAGCTAAATTAACCCAGTCATCCTGATCATTCTCCCTACTTCGCTGCAGAACAAACCTCTGGGCTGTCAGAACCAAAGTGCCTCAGAAATGGTTATATTGTGTACTTGAGCCTTTTCTGGAAGCAGCCGCTATACTATGCTCTTCCACATATTTCATTCTATGACTGGTTTTTTTCTTTCACAATGGCACCAGCTGGTCTGTTCTGATGTAAAGCTGTACACTAGAGGCATTTAGTCCTCTCTATCTCAGCCCTATTCACATGACTACTTGCTGTCAATAAACAGAGCTAAAGAATTATTTTCTATGAAAAATTCTGGACTGCAAAACAGAGATCAAAAAGTAATTAGAGCTGGGCATGGTGAATGCCTATGATACCAGCACTCAGGAAGCTGAGGCAGGAGGATAACTGGGAGTTTGAAACCAGGCTGTGCTATGTAGTGCATTCAGGGCCAGCCTGAATTACATAGTCAGACCCGCCTTTAAAAAGAATAGTGTAGCACAATCTCCATACTTCAGGAATGGGAGATTGAAGATTTTCTTATGTAGGTCTCGAATTCCTTCTTCAGGACCAAGTTAAAAACAATTTAAGAAACAACTCATTAAACTTGATATATAAAATTTTGTACGCAGGGACTCAAGTCTTGATTTTTCTGTAGTTTTGCTTTTTTAGCTAATGTTTCAGAGCTGAAACATTCCAAATTCTCCAAATTCAAATACAATTTTAAAAGAAGAAATAAAGTTCCTTAAGCTAAGCAAATTCCTATTTAGGCTTCCTCCTCCATATGGCTATTGTTTTTTTTTTTTTTTTTTTTTTTTTTTTTTTTTTTTTTTTTTTTTTTTTTTTTTTTTTTTTTTTTTTTTTTTTTTTTTTTTTTTTTTTTTTTTTTTTTTTTTTTTTTTTTTTTTTTTTTTTTTTTTTTTTTTTTTTTTTTTTTTTTTTTTTTTTTTTTTTTTTTTTTTTTTTTTTTTTTGTTCTGAGCAGTAATTTTTTCCCTACAAGTAAAGTTTTATAACCTCTTGTTCCCATAACATCCTGTTTTGTCTGCATAAGACCACCGAGATATATTAAGTTGAAAAACTGTAACATTAAAAAAAAACTCCCTTTGCTTTGCTTCTGCACACTTGCCTACTGAGGAATTTCATGCCATTAAGAAGCCCAACACCCTGATCAACATGATTAAAATGGGAGCCCTTCCTTTGTTCAGGGCTTAGACCTTTGGACAGGAGCCTGCTGAGTCCTAGGATTCCTAGAATACATCCCTTGCTTCTCCTATGGTCTCTCTGGTCTCTTGAATCCTGTAGCAATGTGAAGACCAGTGCAAATTTACAACTCTGCGTGTACTTATCTTAATTTGTTACCCCTCCCTACTGTTTTTTGAGCATAACATTACCCAGGAGATACACTAGCAAGCTGCACATTTGAATAAAATCCATACTTGTTTTATATTCTTACAATTGCATCTCTTTTCCTGGGTTTTGGTAAGTTAAAATTTTACAGACCCTACCACCAACAACAAAGAATAAATTCTTATTCAAGAATATATTCTTATTATTTTATTCTTATTCATTTTGGTGGAATAACTTAAGAAGCTTTTTTTTTTTTTTTTTTTTTTTTTTTTTTGCCTTTTTGAGACAAGGTCTCACTATGCAGTTCACGCTGGCCTTAAGCTCACTTTGTAACTCAGGCTGGTCTCGAACTCATAACAATCATCCTGCCTCAGCCTCCTGAGTGCTGGAATTACAGGCATGCGATTGTTATCAATGCTACTTTAAGTGTTTAGTAGAACTAAACACTAAAATAATTTAGGCTTTTTATTGATTATATATTTTCATTAATGAACAAATTTGTTGTTCTTTTCATCTATTCAGGTTTTCTACTTATCTATGTTTTTAGTCTATCTAATGTGTGAGTGTGTAGTTTCCCATAATCCTCATTAACGATCATCCTTTGTATTTATGGTTTGTAACGCTTCTATTTTTATTTCTAATTTTATGTAGTTGAGCCTCATTCCTCTTTTTACAGCCTAGTGAGCATTTGGCAGTTCCTTTATCTTTGTGAAATATTTGCTTTTATATTTATTTCTTTAAGATATTTATTATGTCTTTTCTTGAGTAATTTTTTACTTTGCTGGCACCTGGTTCACTGGTATATTGACATGCAATAATACATTTTTGACAACTTCTAACTTATTTGATGAATATTTTAAATGCTATAAGATTTTCTTTTGTTTCATTTTTTTCTTGATGCATTCTGTAGTTTTGGTAGGTAGTGCTTCCACTTAACTTGTGTTAAGGCATTTTATTTAATTATTTATTTCTTCCTTAATCTACTAGCTGGCCGATAGTGGCTTAATTTATATCCATTTGCATATTATACAATTTGCTGACTTCAAGTTTTCTCAACCTTGTGGCTAGAAAATTGATAACATTTCAATTTTTCTAATGTCTTGAAATATGTTTTATGGCCTATCATATAGTCTATCCTGGAGACTTTTCCTCATACTCTGAAGAGAAGTATTTATGCTACAGTTGTTACATGGATTATTACATGCACTAGAATAATTGTCAGAAATTATCAGATTTATTTTATTTTATTTTTCATATTTTAGGGAAGGGTCTATAGGTCCTTCCTGTTTACAGCCTCCCAAGAGCTGGGATTACAGGTGCGTGCCTCCAGGCCCACTCTGAATTGCTGTCTCAGTGATCCTGGGGGCAGGGCCGGCACTGTAGTCCCAGGAATCAAACCCCTGGCCCCTGCGCCTGCTTGCAGGTGCTTCAATCTGCTAAGATGTTTGGCAAGCCCAGAAATTATCAGATTTAAAAAGAGTAACATCTGTTGAATTATTTTTACAGAAATGTATATTCTTGTATAGTGCTTCAGTATTCAGTTTTAACTATTCAGAATTCAGCAGATAAACTGTCAGAATCTGATGTTCTAAAATGATGAAGTAAATTACCTCCAAATTGTAATAACTATAATGGTAATTTAAAGTGACAACAAATATGTTCAAAAATTAAAAATTATGGCAATACAGACCTGAAACCTTATATTCATTATTGCTCCCAAGAAACTTGTTTTACTCTTTATGTAACCCACATTCCTTTGAGGTGACAATAACATTTATTTTAAGTATTTTTTTAATTGTGGACAAAAGTTTAATGGCTATATGTAGTATATTCAATGAAATTCAGTTTTCTAATATTTAGTGATAGCCTTTCTTATAATGAAAGATAATTCTGATTTTTTCTTTTGCAACCCAGTTCAGTTTGTAAATAAGTATAAAAATAATGACTTTTAACATTTTTGCTTTATTTAAATCACTGCATTTACCAGACCATGATATGGTGTGCATAAATTAATAATAAATATTTATTTCCAAGTTACTGTGATTCAGTCAGTTATATCAGTTATATAGATGACATAACACCCTGGTTGATAGTTTGTTGGTGATTTATATATTTCTACTAGACCTTGAAAAATATAAGAACAGATGGAAAATACTATTGCATCAAGTCTCAAGCTCTAAAATACTTTGGAAAAAAGTATTTCTTTCCAATCTAGCTAAAAGGAAAAAAAAATATGGTTTCATTCTAGTTCAATCAAGCATGTTGAGAAAGAAGGCATTTTTTGACTCAAAGTTACTATTTTGCTTCTAATATATATGAAATCTTCTGTGTAATTTCTCTAAAATTTAAACATAATTTTATAGCTAAGGACCATATTTACCCCAAGCATTTCCAAGCCCAATATCTTACCAATAGATTAGTAATTAAATTATTTTAATAGAGCACAGATGACAAATTAATGTAGCATCTGCCCAACTTTATGGAAGCTATTAAATGGTAGCTTAATTGTGGCTAGTTTCATTATTCATTAAAGATAATTTCTGAAAGATTTTTATAATAAAATGTATCATGAGAAAGACGTGGAGATTATTAAATATGAGCTTTCTTTTCCCATTTCTAATAATTAAGTTATTTCAGTGTTACTAATATCTAATAATTTCTGGAAGAGACATATTAGCTTTATAATTATCTGTGTGATAATTTTGTAAAAGTTTATTGCTGAGATTGAAAAACTGCAAAATAGCACTAATACTATCTTAATTTTTTTGTACATGAAAAAAGGATTTAAAATAAACTATAAGGCTCAAGAGAATAAACAGCAAGAATCATAAAAGCAGAAAACTATACGAGAATAAATATAAATATTAAATATATTCCAGGCACTCATACAATTAAAGCCATTGCTGTAGTGAAGTGACAGTATCACACGAAGGAGGTCTACCGTGAAATGTATCAGTCTGCTAAGAAGTGAATATCCTGAGACAGAGGGCATACTAAATGGCAGCATGCTGAAATTTATGAATATTTATTAGGTTTGTATTACATCACTGACTGGACTCTATCTTGCTAGAATGTCCAGGATATTTAGGAGTTGTTAGAGAAACAGCAGACCCTTCTCCTTAGGACAGCTCTGGAATGTAGAGGACCAAGAGGCTGTTACATCAAATCAGGGTAAGCAAAGTGGATATGGCCACAGAAGACCAGGAAATGTGAAATAAGCTTGAGGCTAGATATGATATACCACTGCTCTTTTCATTTTATCAAAAGGCAAATATTTTTATTCTTCTTGGTAAGAATCTTCAAGGATCACACTAGAAAAATGTAGTGTTCCATGCCATGTACATGGATTCCTGCCAGTGAAGATGCCCGAGCCAGCAGAGTGCAGCAGTTAGGGAACAATGCCTGTGTTTAGAGTAATTACCTTCATTCTCTTCAACCAATCTGATTTTTCAAAAAAATGACAGGTGAAGACCTGGGAACATACTACTGAGAAGACAAATAACATCAATGAGAAACTCCATGATATTCTGTGTTATAGACCAAAGCCTTGAGGAAAGACGTGACTACAGAACTGAATTCCCTGATAGTTTTGAGAAAGTTAAGACTTTGACTGCCTTCTAGAAAAAAATGAAATAAAAATAAAATCATATATAGATATGTTTTATCAAATGAAACTAGGTGAATGTAACTATTATAATGAAAGAAATTATAAATCTAGCAGTTAGGAGCACTTTACTCACAGAAAGCTATAAAGATATTGAACATGACATTAGCACATGAATTTTTCAGGGATGAACTCTATGGGCCCTAAATTAAGATAAGGCTCTACACAAGGGCCCAGATAAATTAAAAATGGATGATCAGGCTGTCTGCCCCATAAATTTGCCCTAGTCTTTCACTTTTTTTTCATATTTGAGCTACTACAAAAAATCTACCTGTCTGCATCAGATTTGGAAATTTCTGAGAAAGGATGCTAAAATATAAATACTGGTAGCTATTTACCCAAAGAAATATGCAACAAAGGAAAAATATTAAAACATAAAACCTGTTACTCTGTGTCTAAATAGACATGGGAGGGGCTGGGAAGATAGCACAAAGGCCTGAGTTCAATCCCAGGTTCTGCAATAAATAAATAAATAAACAAACAAACAAACATGGGTGACAAAAGATTCTTAACATTATTATGATTCTTTTGTCCAAGTGAAATCACAGTGTCAGGGGCTATGAGTTTAGCATCCTTCTTGCCCTGAGAAACAGTGATTGAAGCAGGCAAATAAGAATTCTTAGTGACAATTTGTGGCACCTGATTATACCGATGGGATGGTCACTCCTGTGACTGGCACAATCAACACCCTGCATCCTTGGATTTTTGAGCCAGAGCTATCTTGGCGGAACTTCAGTGAAATCTATTAAAATTGATTTTCTTGGTAATGGCTAGGAAATTTAAAAAAATAACAACCATCTCTACCTTGAGAGGAAAGTGACTACTAGTAACAAGTTGACTTATAAAAATGTGGTGAAGTTCTTCATAACTTCCCAGATTATAGTTCGGCAGCAAAATTCACATTAGAGAGCCAAGAGAACAAGGGACTTATACATACTCAGTTTGAACCCTATTTGCCTCTATATTGTCTGGTAACTTTGCTCAAAGAAATAACCCTGCCCCTTTTGAAAGGCACATGCCAAATACATTATTTTTTCCCAACTAAGCAAGGGGACTATCTTAAGTACATATCACAATGACAAGACAGTTTCATCCATCAATACCAACATCTTAATATATATTCTCCAGGGGCCATGGATTATCTCAACTTGCTAAAAAATTTTACAACATTCCATAGTAGTAATATTGTGTGTCATCAAAATGTATGAGCAAAGAGTATAAAAAGACAGGTAGTTTTATGGCAAATGGACTACAAGGTTTTAGAAAAATTAGACTTGCAATATAGTGGAAATGTTCAGGTGTCCAATGGTATGACTGAAAAAACCCCCCAAATCATAAATTATATCTTTGTTTACTTTGTAACAATAAAATAGTACAACACATAGCATATTTCTTTTAGTTTGGTGAGTAACACATACCCCACTTTGGAATATTTCTTCAACTAATTTATGAGTACTGAAAAGATATCTGTGCACATTCCCTGAAGAAGAGAGACATTTTAGCAAGTGAAGACTTTGAAGAAAGATCTTCTGCTCAGCCTAAGACATTAAGTTATATGCAAGATTCTAGATAAATCTGTGATGAAATGCATTGTCATAAATTGTTTATGGCAGGAAGTATGTGGACAATTTACAAAACAGAACTCAAAGGAATGACAGCAAATTCATGCCACTTGTGGCAGAGAATTCCAATCAATTTTTTAAAAGTTCCTACAATACTGTTGCCCTCTGGCTACAAATGTAAAGTGAATATGATACTAGATTATAGTATGTCTTTATGAATTAAATCCTGTCCTCAAAAAGTCCAAAAATTGGATGCCCCAGCAGCAAAGAGCTGTTAAGATGAAAATCAAGCATGTCCTTGAAATGAAGTGTATACAGGGACAGTGAGCACAAACAAAGCTCATGATTGACTTTGTCAAGTGGCCACGCACTCACCTTACTCACACAAGTGGCTTTATGGAAAAATATGTATGATCGACTTACAGTGATGAAACATAAATAAACTTGCCTCATCTTTGGTTAATTCAGGATAGAGAGAGAGTGTCAAAACAGACTGCTTCACTTCAGCTGCACAAAAAGGTACAAAAGGCAACCACACAGGTTAGTCCTCTTTATGATGGTATCTTCCTTTGTTTTCAATGTATTTAGTACAAGGTATGCAGGGTCTCACTACCCAGATCTGACTCCTAGTGATTCTTCTGTTTTTAGCCTCCCAAGTCCTGGGAGTGCAAGTGCCCACTACCATGCCCAGTCTCAATCAAGGTAACAACATGCCTTGGGGCAGGGCCAGCATGGCACTCTGGGACCTGAACCCAGTCCCTGCATCTGCCTAAGCAGGTGCTTTAATCTGCTGAGCTATCTGGCCAGCCCCTTTGATCCTAATCTAAACTTAAAGATAAGTGTCTAGATTCCATGCATCATGGCTAAAGAGCTTCTTTATCAGAGTTAATCATGCTATCAGCCCAGGTTACCAGCATATCATTATTGACTTTTTACTTTTGGCTCAAAAGTTTTGTTTTCAAAATACTTCATAATAAAACTTTCAAGCTATTATCATAATTTCAAAGTTTATTTCTTATAAGTGGTATAATAAATATTCTTAAAACTGTCATTTTAAAGAATATCTCTTCTTAATTATTTGATCATTATTCTTCCATCTTCTATGTATTATTTTCTATATTAATATTTATTAAATTATATATAATATTTATTAAATTATATATTAATATTTCTATATTAATATTTCTCTGTGTGTTCAGAATTCTTTAGTGTAAGTACAATTTTCAAACTTGGATCAGAGATCTAAAATTACCTTTTAATTTTCAATCTCTCTCAAATATATACATATATATTTATTTATTAATCAGTGACACAATAGGTGTAGAAAGACAATATAAAGAGTTTCAAAATATTTGAGATTTATTATCTGCCATATGTTAAATGTCCAGAAACTATGAAAAATTCTTCAAACAAAACAACAACAATGGAAAGTAATTCAACTGAAAAGAAGGGTGAGATTGGAAAAATGTTGATTGAAACAAAATATATAGGCAAAGAATGAAAAGAAGCTTGAGGTCACTGATAATTAAGGAAAAGTAAATGAAAGCTACAGTGGAGTATGGTACTATGTAACCTATGTTAAAATGGCCACTAGAAAGAAAGAAAGAAAGAAAGAAAGAGAGAAAGAAAGAAAGAAAGAAAGAAAGAAAGAAAGAAAGAAAGAAAGAAAGAAAGAAAGAAAAAGAAACAACAGTTTAAGAGAAGGAAAATGAAATTACAAAAAGCAAGATCAATGAGGGTGTGAGGGAATTGGAATTCTTAAACTGGTGCAACTACTTTAGAAAATGTCATTTCCTTAAAATTAAAAAAAAAAAAGTATGGCACAGTAATTTTATAGTTGAGTATGTATATACAGATCCTGAAGGATCTTACACAGACAATTTAATGACTATGTTCAAAGCATATTTGTCATGATAAGCAAGCAGCGGAAGCAATCTAAATGTTCCTCAATGGACAAATGAGTGAAAAATTGAGTGAGCAAATTCAATATATTTTTCTTTTTTCTTCTTTTTCTTTTTCTTCCTTTTTTTTTTTTTTTGTATTTTAGGGAAGGGTCTACAAGATGCTCAGGGTCTCACTACTAGATTGGACTTGTAGTGATCCTACCTTTTCTCAGCCTCCCAAGAGCTGTGATCACAGGCATGTACCACCACACAGTCTCAATTACCTCTGCGCTTCCCAGGGGGAAGAGCTGCCACAGCAGACTCAGGGATCAAACCTTAGCCCTGCACTTGCTCGCAGGCAGTTTAATCCACTGAGCTCTTGGGATAGCCCTAGCCTTCTTAAAACCAATGAAATTCCAATACCTACTACAAATGGATAAATCAGAACAGTGCCTAGAAATCAAGCATTGTATGATTGTATATAGATGAAAATGTAAGTTCCAAAATTTTGAATAACTCCTGAAAGTATGCTAAAAATTAAATATAATCTTTTCTCAACATTTGTTTTCTTACATTTGTCAAAAATGTGTTTAAATTGGAAAGTTAATATTTAAGTAAATAGTATGTTTATGTAAAAAAATCTCATGATTTTTCATTATGTGAGATTTTGAATAATCTTTTGGTATATGGAGTATTAGTATGTTAGTATACTATGACACATCCATGTGTCTTGCTTTTTTCTAGCTAAGGTCTACAGGTAATTCTGGCATCAAAATAGCTATATAGAAATTTAGTTATAGAGGTCTTGCTTTAACTTGATCTTAACCATACAGCAGAAAAGTAAAGTATATTAATATGCTTACTCTAAAAAATAAAGCCATATTAATATGCTAAGCTATAAAAGGCTCCAGTAAACAACTTTTGACATTCCCATTTCTGCTGATAAGCAACTGTTATTATGGACTACTGGACTATATTGGGTTATTTTGCTGAATTCAAGCACCTACAATACTTGAATGGCAATGGAATACCCATCTCTGACAAAACAAAACAAAAGAAGGAAATATATTGAAGGATAATTTTACAGTGAAAAAAATATATAGCTGTATATACAAAATAGTTAGGGTAGATATACAGCTATTTTCTCTTAGTCCAATGAGAAGATAAATTTGTACTAATAGTGTTTAGACAAGATATCATGTATGCATCTTGTACTCTAAATAACTACTATAAAGACAACAATATGCAATATATTAATTATAACTGTACAACTCACCTGTTTTGAAACTCTCATCACTATTTCGTTCTCATTAAAATTAATAGAAGAAAAATATAGAAAGCATAAAAAATTAGAGAGCATCTTATGAATATATTAGCCATATAAAAATCTGTTCTCTTTTATTCTTTGCCCTAATGTACTCAAATAACTGATTGCTTTCCCTGCCTCTTACAGAAAATAAAACATTTAGAAGGGATATGATGTAATTCCATAGGACTTTATGTCCCAATCACAATGCATAGGAATTTGCCCAGAGACGGTTTTCAGCAAATGTATGCTGAAAGACAAAAACTTAAAAATCAATTGGATTAGTACTATCCAGGGTCACCTAAAAAGTTCTGATATCATTTAAGTGTATTTATTGATGTTGGGTTTACTCAGATCTACATTGATTATATTCCAATTCAGAGTCAATGGATTTCAACATCCAATAATTTTCTCTTTTCTTAGTAAGGCATTTCCTTATTTCTATCTGATTTCATGACTTTCAAGTAGAGGAAATAAATTCAAAGCAAAGTTTATCTACTTTATTAAATTCTCTTTACATAATTTAAAGATTAATAGTACGAATAATGCCAGGGAAAATGCCTAAAATAATTATACCTCCAAGTTTTCCTTTATCACTAAAAAGCAATTTGTTCAAAGTATTCAAATATTTTTACAATAATTACATTTAATTTATTCTCTGTATGGTATAAAACTTTTAAATTCCAGCTAAATGTCTTGTATAGATGAAAAACTTTTATTTTCTTATGACTATAAAAATATCCAACCAAGAAAATATTTTCATAGCACTATGTTGAATACAGGAAACAATTACATTTAGCAAAATAACACATTTATAAAAATCTATAATGTAGTAAAGTGATAAATAGAGAAAAATTACTGCTCTTTTAAAGCAAATATGGTAAATAACATTGCTAGTAGAATTCTTAATCCCAAGTTACACATGAAACCTTTAAGAACAGTGTCGTGTTTCGTTATTTTACTAATCATGAGGATGTTTTCTAATTTATATTATGTGCTCAATAAATTATTAAAGAAAACAAATTGTGACAGGTGTGAAACATAAATGGCCTTAATGTCACAAGGAATTTTCCTCTGACAGTTGATTAAGAAACCATTAAGCAATGTAGGGAACATCTTGCCCCGGTCACAAATTAGAATGCATACGCTAACCATTGAATTTGCTTCTAGTGCTTAATAAAATGTCTTTTAAAGACAGTTTGTAGAATTTTTCCATCTCTATAACTCAGGTTATTAAAGGTGTAAGTAAACAAAGGTTTTATCTAGCACTGTCTGCTGCTATATATCATTCTGGAAATTAGGATCAGTTAAGGCTTCACTGTGACAGTTCCTGAATGCCGTCCCTGTGATATCGGAGGCGGTGTGGGAAGCTAAGCTCTCTCGGGTGCTGCAGAGCTCCAGTTGATTGGGATCGGAGGAGGTGCAGCATATCTCCTTTATGCTGTCTTTGACTGTCATTGCTACGGCCTTATCTATTTTAATTTCCTACTTTTATATTTGTGAATCACACTGATTTTTATCTCCAAGGGAAAAATACATATAAAACACAATAAGGTGATGTTCATTGTCTAGGTGAGGGGATAATGGCTACTCTGATGCAAATTTGGAAAAAAATTCAGTATTTTTCAGTTTATGATCATTCTGAATATATGTTTGTATTATGTGCAGTAAAAAAGAATCCCTTTTACTCAAGGGGAAACTTTAGCTACTGTTTTATGTTAGGGTATAAAGTATGTCAAAAGCTTAGAATAGGATTTGTGGAACACTTAAAATATTTCATGTTCTGACATTTTTGAAAGACATATATAGTTTTGTTTACTAAGTCTCCTTTAAAAAGCTAAACTGAAAAGTAAACAGCAGTATTTGACTATTGCAGTACACTATTTTTTTTTTTCTTTTTTGTCTTTTCGAGACAGGGTCTCACTGCAGTTCAGGCTGGCCTTAAGCTCACTTTGTAGCCCAGGCTGGTCTCGAACCCACCAGCAATCTTCCTGCCTCAGCCTCCCAAGTACTGGGATTACAGGCATGTGCCACCACGCCCAGCTCTGCAGTACAATATTTTAGTATCTTTTAGTTTCTCTATTTCTCTATATCTCTCTCCCCTCCAATCTGTATCTATTACATCCCTCTGAATAAGCTCTTTAATGAAATGTTAAGATTCCAACCTGAAGTACACATTTTTGCCAGTCTAAGAAAATATGTCCTCCATACTTATGACTTTAGGATGGCTTATTAGCCTTAAATAGAAAACATAAATAGCATATATTTAAAATACTAGGAAAATTAAGCATTAAGTGACATTTATAAAGTGTATAATGGAACAGTCATACTAATTATTAGAGGTACAATTCATATTTTAAGAATAATAACTCAGAGGACAGGCTAAATAGCTCAGTGGATTGCAGGATTGGCAAGGCAGGCCCAGGGATTGAAGCCCTGGACCCTCTCCTGCTTGCGTGCTCCACCCCAGGGCACACTGAGAGAGCAACTGAGACTGGGCGTGGGGGTGCTTGCCTGTAAGCCCAGCTCTTGAGAGGCTGTAACAGGCAGATCACTATGAGTCCAATCACTACAAGTAGTCAGACCCTGGACACCCTGTAAACCCTTCCTTGAATTCTAAACATAATAATAATGTTCAGTAGAATATATTGAAGAAATATGAACAAATATTTATATAAAATTAGGGGCCAGAGAGATGGTTACTTGTCAAGCATAAGGGCCTGAATTCAATCCCTGGTTCAACCCCACAAAAAATTAATTAATTAATTAATTTAATTTAATTTTAATTTAAGTTGATGTGTCATTTAAATGTCTTAATTTGTATAGTTAAAAAAGAGGAAATAACAAAACAAGGTGATCTTTGAACAAGTCAACTTGACAAAAATAATATTTGATCACAAAAATGTTTTTGTAACTAATGCATTAGACGCTTTCCAATAATCTACATATAATCAACATATAAATTTATTGATCTTCCTTATATATAACTTTATACAAAATTTATACAAATGGAAATTGGAAATGACCTTGGCCTAGAAGTTCTCTTTTCTGTCTTAATCTCATTTATATGTTATCACTTCTGCCAAAATATTTTTATGTATTTTTCTTTATTGCAATAATATTTTAATTTGGAAAGACAAGAGCTATCCTAAATGCTTTTCAAGGATTAGTAGCCCTAAAATGATGAGAATGTAACTAAATATGTAATTTAATATACTTGCTTCTGTAAATCTCATTATAAATTCTAAAAGGGCATTTATCAATTTTACCAGGAATACATAATCAATTAGAAGAAACAATCAAGCTTTAGAAATATAAAAAGCAAAAACTGTGCTAAAAGTCACTGAACTACAATACATAGTGAAAAATCACAAGACAGTATGAAATATAAAAAGAACACAAATACAACACTGTATTTTACAATATTTTTCATATATATGTGTGTATACATATATATGTACATATATATATACTCACATATATGTATATATATATATGTACTCACATATAAATGTATATATATGTGTATATACACATATGTATATGAGCATATGTCTAACTATGCAGACCAGGTTGGCCTTGAGCTCATTTCCAGGCTGGCCTCCAACTGGCAATGATCCTCCTGCCTCAGACCCCCCCGAGTGCTGGGATTACAGGTGTGTGCCACCCACCCTGCATTGTATTTTACAATGTTTTAATGAAAAAAAAGTAACACAGAATACTGCATCCTCTTGTATTATGTACATGCACGTCACTTTTAAAGTAATCAGAAAGATCTAATCAGGACTTGACAGTCTCACTTTACAATTGGGCAGATGGACTAATCATGAGAATTGTATTTGACTAAGAGTATATTTATTGTCATATGTTGTTGATTTCCTTTGAAGTAAAGTGTATAACAGACTATGAAGTAACATGACAGTTTCCTCAGATTATGAATTGCAATTTGAATGTTTCCATAGAAAAACATTTTACAATTACTTCAGTGCTATCTTTCTTAAGCTTCTTTATTTATGTTATAAATTTATGTTACACATAAATTATCTTATTCCCATCTTTACCAATTTCACACTACACTTTTATTATGATGGAGTATGGATCAGGTGTAATTCTTTACTCTTCAACAAACAAGAAACTCGCATATAGTCACCTATACACTGTCCCTCTTACCAAATTTACCAATAATAAAAATATTTATTTAAAAAGGTATGATTTCTATAGGGTTAATGATATATAATGTATTATGTATTCTGTATTACACAAATATAAATCGCTTAGTTGTAGGTTTGTTTTTTTTTATTTTAGGGAAGGGTCTACAGCGTGTTCAGGATCTCACTACGAGATCAGACTCATGGTGATCTGCCTGGCTGCCGCCTCCCAAGAGCTGAGATAACAGGTACAAGCCACCATGCCCAGTCTCAGTTGCTGTCTCTGCACCAGAGGGGCGGGGCTGGCGCTGCAGGCCTGGAGATCAAATCACTGGCCCTTGTGCCTGCTTTCAGGCACTTTTATCTGCTGATCTATTTGGCTGGTCCTACCTAGTTTTAGTTTTGGAATTCAACATATTTTATCTTATTTTCATAATATTCTGCATTGCTTACTATCATTTCTTTATATCTCTCATTGCTTCTTGATCAAATGTATTAAACATGTAATACCAAAGTCTCCCCAGTGTCTTTTTTGCAACAGTTTCCAGGCTGTTGCAAAATACTTTAGAAAAAATACATCAGTCAATATAGTGTATGTCATTTATATTTTATTGCTATACACAAATCTCTCCTTGCAGAATTCCAGCAATGATACAGAACATCACCTGCTTTGGTTGCAGATATCTTTTTAGGAATTCCTTTCAACAATCTCTTCCATTTATTTTCATATTTTCTTACCTTCATTCATGTCTTTAATATCTCTTGTCCTCACAGTTTTTTGAACATAAGTGTTCTCTGCTACAGAGAAAAGTCAATTTCATGTTTTACTTTCAACTTTCTTTTTTTCATATATGACTTTTATACAGGATGTCACTACACAGCTTGGACTCCTGGTGACTCTCCTGTTTTCAGCCTCCCCAACACTGGAATGACAGGTGCCCACCCCATGTCTGGACTTGTTTGCGGGTTCAGCGTGCCCTGAGGGCGGGGCCAGCCTGGCACGTGGAACCGGAAATTGAACCCTGAGCCCTGTGCTCGCCAAAGTAGGCACTTAGTCTGCTGAGCTATCTTGCTGGCTCTATTTTCAACTCTTTGTGTGAGTATATTTTACATGTGATTAACACCTTTGGTGTGCCTAAATTTGTAGATATTATATGTCATTTTCTCCAAACACTCTCCAGGATTGTGAACATTCTAATGTTGCTTTGGGAAGGAACAGAACAGACGATTCCAGAAAAGTTACAGGTTAAACTTACTTGCCTTTTCTAAAGATTTTCAAAGTTCTCTCAGTTTCCTTCAACCAGCTAATTATTTGAAAGGACATACTCATAGTGCCAATTTATGTATGTTATAGACCTCTGCTGAGGGAAGATTTCACTACTGGAAACTAAGCAAGTCTAGCAGTATGTTCAAGTCCTGTTAGGGAGGAAGCAAATGCTGTTTAATACTGAGTTTGTGTAGTGTTTTCATTCCAGGGTGGCCTGCCTATTGTAGTTGTTAGGAAATTTCCTGAGAGTAAATAAACAATCTGACATTATCTGCTAAAAGAAGGCTACAAATTATACTTAGTTCTCAAGAATCATGGAAGGTAAATGTAAGCTTCATGGAGTTCTACAATAATATTGAATTATATTAAATATTAAAATTTGTTAAATAAAACAAAATGTATTGACAAACTATATATAATTTATAACTGATTATGTGAATTTAGGTGTTATATGTATTATCATTTGCAGAAATATCTCTGTGCCTTGAGTTTTTTGTATTTTGAGGATTTATGAATTTTCTCAGAATATATCCAGTTACAGTTATTACTTTAATTTCCTCTGTCAAGTTTACATTGTTTATTTTTATTATTTCTTTTTTGTATTCATTTAATTTTTTTCAGTTTATATCATTTAATCATATCATGCACCTTTTATTCTTATCTTAATAATTTTCAAAGAAACAAAAGATTAGATCCTGAATGCTTAATGAAAGATAAACATATAATTTTAAAAACTGAGTACAAAATAAGGTAAACAAAATAATAAATACTGAACTTTGAAGCATATATCATGAAAAATAGCAACTTATTTACCTCACCATTTGTTTGTTAGGTATGGAAAACTGACTAAAATAAAGTATTTGTTTAGATAATGTAGTACAGTTTATAATTTTGTATGTTTATTGTTTAGAAATGTTAGCACATATTCATCACTTTAGATTTAGAATTATTCTATTTTATTAATGAATGCATTAAGACAGAACAATATTTAATTCAGTCTAAAAATCTATACTGAGCATCTAATGATATTCCATTTTCTGAAGAAATAATGATGCTATTATAATTCTTTTAAGAAGCATTAATCAATTCTTTCAAGGTGTTTGGCTGCTTTGTAGGTTGGTTAAACAAATTAAATATATTTTGGCACTAACACTTCAACTAATAGGTTAAATGTATAAGCAAGACACAAGAATAGATACCACTGTTCTCACACCTTTTATTTATTTATTTATTCATATTTATTGAGGGATGAATAGCAATAAGACAGTTTCAAGACAAACTAACAAGAAAGATTAGATAAATTAATGCATTGCAAATTGTTTTCATAATGTTTTGGTATCGTACAAGGTGCATACATGATATTATACTTACAGACATTATTATAGCAGATGTCTCTTATCAGTAAACTAAGAGAGTGCAGCTGTTTAAGTATCTTATTTTTTATTTTTGTTTTATTGAAGTACAAATATCAATCAGACAGTTTTAAGATACCTTGACAAGATGGATTTGATAAATTAATACATTGCAAACTGTTTTCATAATGTTTTGGTATCATAGAAGGTGCAAACATGATATTATACTTACAGACATTATTATACCATATGTCTCTTATCAGTAAATTAAGAGTGTAGCTGTTTGTGTATCTTATTTTTTATACCTGAATTATATCACAGATTCAATAATTAATACTTTCTACCTTGTGATCTTCCTACTGGTTGTCCATAGTACTAGGAGCCAACATAATATCTTGTCCAACCACTATTATTGCAAATCTTGCTTCTCATAGAATTATGCAGAAGCACAGCATATTTATCCTAAATGTACTGCTTATACACACATATCATGTTTCTTCCTTTGTATCCCCCTTTTTCTGTCTAGACCTGTCGAAGATGGGCACTCCATTGTCATTAAACCAATTTAGGTGCCTGAACTCGGCGACACAATCCAACACAGTCCAGCATTCCACAATAGTGAGTTATCTGAAGAAGTTGTTGACTGTAGCCATTTACAGCTCAACTTGTTATTATGGCCTCAGATTATATATCTCATTTTTATACTTTTCTGCTGGATGGTTAAGACCGAGATATAGCAAGACCTATATACCAAGAGATGTAGCTTTTATTTCTGATGAGGTCAGTGAAGTCCCCTCAGGGTTCTTCTTGTAATCCTGTACCTTACTCTGTAGATTCTTTGTCTATGTCATCCATGTGGATGAGTCATGGCCAATGCTTGATCAGTTTGCTCTCTGTGAGAGCCTGAGAGAAAGTTTTCTCTACATGTGACTCTTCCAGGGACACTATAGATCACTGATCCCCTTCCACTGTGGCTCTATAATCTCCTTGATCGGAAAATTTTCGTCACAACTGAGCTTCCTGATGTTACAGTACAGGTTCTTCTATGTCCCGAGTCTTCGCTGACCTTGAAAGGCTAGGGCCAAAATGTTGGCTGCTTGCAGCTCTTCTATTTCTCCAATTTTGATCTGTGAAGTTAGGTTGTTAACCATCCAGAAGAAAAGCTGATTAATACCCTGCGGCATATGCTGTTTACTTTGCCCTAACTATCTGACTAAATTCTTTTTAGCTGTTATTGTACATTTCTATTTGCATTTCTTCTTTTGACTTCTTGTACTAGGGATACTATACCATATTTGCACATGTGTGTCTGGTTTATTTCACTTATGAGTATATGTAAAATAAACCAGACACAAGTGCCATCAACTTCAATATAAACGCTTCAAGCTTATCATTCTTTATAGCTGAGTAATATTCCATTATATAGAAATACATCTTTTTCAACCATTCCTCATGTGATGGACATCTTGGTTGTTTCCAAGATTTTGCTGTTACACATTGTACTGCTATAAATAAGGGTACACATATATCACTATTTTTTTGTTTTATTTTTTTTTTTGTTTTTGTTTTTGTTTTTGTCTTTTTTTTGAGACAGGGTCTCATTATGCAGTTCAGGCTGGCCTTAAGCTCACTTTGTAGCTCAGGCTGGTCTTGAACTCACAACAATCCTCCTGCCTCAGCCTCCCGAGTGTTGGGATTACAGGCATGTGCCACCACGCCCGGCTCACATATATCACTATGATGTAACTCCCGGGAAAATCCCCAGTAGGAGGATAGCCAGCTTGAATGGGAATTACAGGCCTACTCTTTTGAGTCCCATACTGATCTCCACAATGGTTGTACCAGTCTACATTCCCATCAGCAATGGAGAAGTGTTCCTTTTTCCCCACAACCTCTCCAACATTTGTTGTTGGTTGAACTCCTTATGATAGCCATTCTTTCTGGAGTGAGATGGTGTCTCAGTGTTGTTTTTAGCCATAGGTGGCTAGCAATATGGAGCATTTTTTCATATATTTATTCACTTCTTTAGTTTCAGCTTCTGAAAAGTGTGTATTCATCTCAGATGCCCATTTCTGGATTGGGTATTTAAATTTGAAGGTCCTGATATATCTTAGTTCTTTATATATTCTGGAGATCAGATCTTTGTCTGATTGTCCATTAGTTAGCATATTTTCAAAATTTGTGTGCTGTGTTTTCACTTTGTTGACAGTTTCTTTTGAAGCGCATAAACTCCTCAAGAAGAGTTGAACACAGTTGTTGATTCTTTCAAGTGTTTCCTTTGCAAATATATGTTTATTCATGAACTCTTTACCTACCCCTATGTCTTCAAGAGTTCCTCCTACTTCCTCTTCCAGGAGATTGGGTGTTTCTGTTTTAATGTTTGGATCTTTAATCCATTTTGACTTCAGTCATGGTTTTAGAGCTGGATCAAGTTTTAGTTTTCGGCATGTAGAAAGCCAGTTTTTCCAGCACCATTTGTTAAAGAGGCTATCTTTCTTTCAGTAAGCGTATTTGTCCCTTTTGTCAAAGATCAGGTGGCTGAGTATATTTGTAGATGCCTCTGTGTCTTCTATTCCATTGATTATCAGGTCTATTTTGTTGCCAGTACCATGTTGAGTTTATCATAGTGGCTGTGTTGTACAATTTCAAGTCAGGAATTGTGATGCCTCCTGCCTTGTCTTTATTGGCCAAGATTGCCTTTGCTATTCTAGGTCTTTTGTGGTACTAAATAAATTTTAGGAATGATTTATCTAGGTCTGGGAGGTATGTTGGTTGCAGTTTGATAGGCATTGCATTATATCTATACAACAATTTTGGGAGTATGGTCATTTTCATGATGTTGGTTCTTCCTATCCAGGAGCATGGAATATCTTTCCATTTTCCAAAGTCCTCTATAATCTCTTTTCCTAGGGTGTTATAATTTTCCATGAAAAGGTCTTTGACTTCCTTGGTTAAGTGAATCCCAAGGCATTTCATTTTCCACAGTGCTATTGTAAAAGGTATTGTTTTCATTGTTTCCCTATCAGTTTGTTTGTTATCTGTGGAGAGGAATGCTATTGACTTTTGAGTATTGACTTTGTATCCTGCTATGCTCCTGAATTTCTGTATCAATTCTAGTAATTTCTTGGTGGAATTTTTGTGTCTTCCACATAATGTATCGTGTCATCTGCAAATAGTGATAATTTAACTTCCTTACCTATTCTTATTCCTTTTATTTCTCCCTCTTTTCTAAAGGCTGTTGCTAATTATTCCAAAACATTATTGAATAGGAGGGGTTATACAGGACATCTTTGTCTTGTACCTGATTCAAGATTAAAAGGTTTCAGTTTTTCCCATTGCATGCTTTTAAAATAAATATTTAATGTAATTATTTAGCTCAGATATTTTTTACTTTCTAACATAGAATTAAATGGGAATCCATATATTTTATTATTCAAAACTTTTCTATTCAGTGGATGGGTATTAGTTGTTTGCACTTAAAACCTACTCTCTATTCCTTCCATTATGCTAGATATCCCTGAGGGGGACCCTCTAACATCTACTTGAATAGAGAAGATTTTGCCCTGTAGTACCATGGTCCACCACTTCTGTTTAAGCAGAAAAAAAATAAATGGTAATTTTTTTAAACTAAGGTCCTTTTCAGATGATAGAGGATTATGAAAGAATTTCCTTTGTTTCTCCACAGGAGTTCACAGTTCCTGGCCATTAAACTCTTACCTCCAGATCCAACTAGTAGAGAATTTTGCTGACTCTTTAGTCCCTTATATTTCTACTAAATATCCATAACTGGAAAAGTTCTTAACAGCTTTCTACTTTTTCTCTATGAGTGCTTCACCATTCCTATTAGTTTCTTTATTTTATCTATGTCTCTGAAAATCATTTCAATCAGTTCCAGTGATCTGGCTATGATTTCTCTTACATTTGTTCTCTCTCTGTTTCTGTCTCTGATTTTCTCTCTCTCTCTCTCTCTCTCTCTCTCTCTCTCTCTCTTTCTCACATGCACACACACATTTGAATTATATCATAATGTATACCACAAGTATCCTGTGAACCATACACCAAAATCAAATTATTTTTTGTAGAGAAACCATTAATCAGTGTGTAGTGAACTTACGATGGAATATTTACAATTTTCTAAGTACTTTTAAAAAAGATCGGTTGCTAGACCTTCTGAAAACGTGAGTGTGCTCCGGAGATTGCACATGACTTTTAAATGATAAACGATGCTGGCTCTGAGCTGAGATTAATCTTTGTAAACACAATAAAATTATAACCTGTGCTGTCATTCAGAGGAAAGGTCTCTGACATTGCTGTCACAGAAGAAGTCCTGTTCCATCTACATCTGCCTCCAGGCTTCCCCACAGTCGTTCCATGCAAATGATGCCTTTCGTCTGAATGTTAGAATCAGTATACTCATTTTTAAAAATAAGTTGGCACCAGACACTGACCTTCTGATCTTTAGTGTTCAAACCATCAAGTATGGCAGTGATTTCCCAGAGATGTAGAAGTACGGTAGAAAGAAACAGAGAAAAATAATGCACTTTAAGGGGGATCAATTAAGGCATCTTCTGGGTGATGGATATGTTCATCCACTTGACTGTGAAATTGCTTTCTCAGGTGACAAATCATCATATACTGGTTTAAATTTAAACAGCTGATTTTTATTTTCTTTAAACCCTACCATGGTGGTTGTCTTTATTTTTTGAAAAAACAAGGTTAGCCTTACATTTAAAAAACCACTGAAATAATGTGTCACATGCAGTGGGAGACAGGCAGAGAAATCTGCCTATTAAAAGATAAGCATTTGAAAATTTTTTTGAAAGTTGGAAAAGAAACAAATAACCTGAAACTCATAATATTTGACTATAAACCTCAATATCAAGAATATTTCAGATTATGAAGTATATAAGCAATATCCTTTAAGCATACATTGAAATGGAGTTTACCCATTATCATTTATTTTATATTATAATATCAAAATTGTGCTACAACTCTCAGGAAATATTTTATGTTGGATAACGTACAGAAGAAAAGAACAGAAAATATTATTTTAAGGAGGAAAAATCATATTTTGCATCTAGCATTTGATTATTTATACAAAAGAAAAGTAAAAGTGAAACTGTTCAGCCTGTTTTCAGAATGAACTCATCATACAAAAAACTCCTTCCATGTCCCTGTATTTTAATAATCATGACTATAAATGGTTTCTAAAATATCATTTGCAATAGCATCAGAAATTTGAAGTATTATAATTAAACCAATATAATCTGTGTAAAGAAGGCTTTCATACTACATTTAACGATAGGAAATAGACCTCAACAAGTATGAGAGAAAAACAATATTTTTAAAGTGTCAAATATCTCCCATTAATCTATAATTGTATTGCTAATTATATTGCTTATACCTTGAACAGTATTTTTTACTTTTAACTTACTTTTTAAGTGTTGTGACTTTACAACTTAATTGTGAGATTAATTACAAGAGGAGAGGCTGTCGAGACCAACCCGCAAAGCATGGAAGGCCACATGACAAGTCTTGTTCTTACACAAAGTGCAGTGAGAAATGGTGTGAGCCACTTGTGCCCCAAAGACCCCTGTGATGGGGTCATTCAATGATTCTCAGAATTGATTTTAGCTGTTTTGGTAAGGGATAAATCTCATGGCATTGGCCTCCGGTGAAGAGGCAAAATGGTTTCAACAATCATGTTAAGCGTAGCTTGGTATGCACTACCAGCTTTTCAGTTTTGTTTGTTACAATGTAATATGATTTGCATGTAGGGTGTTGTGAGATTGTAGAGCAGCTCAGCTGTCTAAACTGGAAAACCCAGTGCTTTCATGTAACAAGAGGACCCAGAGCGACCCTGCTTTGCTTTCTTCAGGACAGTAATTTTTTTATTGTTTATTTGTTTTCTGCATCTGTAAATCTGAAAAGGATGGGTTAGGGAAGAGAGAAAGGGAGAGAGGGAGAGAGGGAGAGAGGAGAGAGAAAGAGAGAAGGAGAGAGGGAGAAGGAGAGAGCAAAGCAGAGGCAGAGGGAGAGGCAAATACAAATAGAGTAACAGAGATACACAGAGACAGATTTATCACAAAATTGACTGTTACCCATATGGGAACTAAATAGTCACATAACCATGTAGAAATTTTAAACCTAGGAAAGTCATATGTACAATTTAGTTTGAATGCTTAAAGGGATAGTACTAAGGGAAATAATATAAACATATAAATTGCAGTGAAATATAAGAAAAAAATCCTAGAAGAAATATCTGCTTTCACCCAGTAAGATGAGTAAAACAATGATATCACAATAGTAGGAGAAAACTAATTTCTACCTATTACTGGGAATTAAAATATGCTTACCTGCATCCATAGAATCAAATGCTAAATGTATTGGGAATTACCCTATAGAAATAATAGTGCTTCATCTAGGTAACTTAAGTGCCAAGATTTGACCCTTAAAATTAACCATGACCATGTTTATCTAAATACAATAGATATAGAAAATGCCGAACGTGTGTGTAAATATGAATAATTATACACACACATATTTCCTAGTTCTTTTGTCTGAAAATGACCAGAAATAAGGAAACCGTAAAAACTGAGGTATCCAGGCATATAAATCTTGATGGCCAAACATCATTTTCTATAATAAATGACATTGGAATCCATTATATCAAAATGCACAGTTATCTCTAAAAATGCACTGATGACTCCAATTGCCTTTAATTCACAATTCATAAACTAGGACAGCTACTCTACCAAAAGACATGAAAATCTCCAAATGGCAATGACAGAACAGTGGATTTTCTAAAATTGTCCAGATGAAAAGGACAAATTTGTTTGTTTAGATGATTATTTGTGATCACTGGGGTAAACTACAGGATGCAAGACTCTTTCATTATACTCAAGCTAAGATTTCCACTTTCAGAAAACTAAATTTTCTGTTTGAAAATCTGTTGTCCCTTGGTCCTTCAGTTTGTTTATGCAGCATTTAGCATGATTGCATCCATTTTTATTCTCTGAGTTCTCTTAGGGCCTATTTTAAGAAACCATCCCAAATCAAATCCCTCCCATACATTTTGTAGTGAATAAAATTGGTCTCTCTACAATGAAGAAAGGGAAGAAAAAAGGAAGCCAAAAAGAAGGACTGAAAAACAGAAGACTAACCTTTGCTTTAAAATGTGGAATGAAGAATTGAACTCAGATCCTTGTGCTTGCCAGGGAAGTGCTTATTCCACTAAGCCATCTTTCTGGCCCTGAAAATAACCATGTAAACCTCTCTTGTGCTTCAGAATTCAATCCTACTCACACACTAAAAGACTTGAGCATTATGGTTCCAGTTGGAGCAGAAGGCCACTTTTCATAACTGAGAATAGCTTCTTAAAGGAAGACTTTAAGCTGAATATTTTGTTAGAAATGAGATGTAGTATCCTTTTCTCTAAAATACTGTTACTGCCATTGCAAGGCTTCAAAACTAATAATTTATCTACTTAAAGCAGACATTACAGAAATCTAAGAAATATTTGTTTGTGGTCTATAAAAATGTAAGAAAATCTACAGTTGAATCGCTTGACTCATCAACACTTGAGTTTCTTTTGCTTAATGTTGATGGAGAAAAGCAATATTTCACATATAATGAATGATTATTTTACCATAAATATGATTTTTCAGTCCTATATACTTATTAAAATTCCTTTATATAAGCATTTGGTACATATGTCTTACTTATTTTTCTCAAAATAAAATGGCTAATTTTGTAGGGCCGGTCAAATAGCTCAGTGGATTAACGTGCCCGAAAGCAGACACAGGGGCAGGGGGTTCTATCCCCAGGCCTGCTGTGCCAGCCCCGCCCCTGGGATGCACTGAAAGAGCAACTGAGATAGATCATGGTGGCCCATGCCTGCAGTCCCAGTTCTTGGGGGGCTGTGAACAGAAGATCACTGCTCATCGGATCTAGCAGTGAGACCCTGAACATCCTGTAGACCGTTCCCTAAGATACAAATAAACAAACAAACCAATAAATAAATAAAATAGTTAATTGTAATGCAATTTTTTGATTGGTGGTTTCTTTTAAAAAAAAAAAAACAGTATATTTAAATTTAAACTTTGGGTTAACCTTACAGCACAACTATAAGGCTGCTAGTCAATAATTCATACAGCACCGGGCATGGTGGCACATGCCTGTAATCCCAGCACTCAGGAGGCTGAGGCAGGAGGATTGTTGTGAGTTCGAGATCAGCCTGAGCTACAAAGGGAGCTTAAGGCCAGCCTGAACTGCATAGTGAGACCCTGTCTCAAAAAGACAAAAAATAATAAAAATAATAATAATTCATAGAATTATACAATTGGCCTTCAATTTATACCTTAATGTTTTAGTCAATAAGTTAAAGATAACAAAAACTTATTTAGCTACATTGTAAACTCTGGAATCTAAGTGAGTAATAAACAATTCTTGTAAAGCTATAATAATCAATTTACTTAATAATATCACTATTTTTACAGTATATCAAATATGTCTATGAATTGCATAATTGTTCATTAATGTAATTTCAGATAATAACAAATGATAAGAATTAGGAACCATTTATGATGTTATAAGCAACAATGTAGAGGTACCTGAGTATTATATTCCTAAATTTATTGCATTAAACATACAGGAAACTTCAATCCTAATCTGAAATATAAGTTTTAAAAACTTTATATATCCCTGTTTAGGTAGTTATTCTAGCTTATGCCTCGATGTCCTCCCAGTGCCTCATGTGGTCAAACATGAGGCTTTCTTGAAGGTTTCTGGATCTAGAGTTTGTGACGTTAGGACTGATTGATGCTTTGGTGCTAAGATCAAGGACTTTAAGATAAAAGGTGTGCAAGTGTTCCCTACCCTAAGTAGTTGGATAAGGTAGAAGGGATAGAAAGAGCTGTCCTTGTCCAGTGCTGTTTTGCTACCTTGTGCCGACCCTGAACAGTTTCTCCTCTGCAGTGAGTTTATCACACCACCCTGCCTTAGATTCAGCCTGTATAATTTGCTTCTCTCTCTCTTTGCTGGGACAAAATAGCCAAAACCCAAAATTAAGGAAGGAACAGTTTATTTAGCTCACAGTTAGCGGATGTTTCAGTCCATATTCAGCTGGCTCCAAGGCAGAGCAGAGCACATGTTACTGGGCAGGAAACAGCAAAGAGCAAACAGTGGAACAACAGCTGAGGCAGCTCTCAAACCTCTCTCCCCTCCTCCCATTGTAAAGCAGATCATCCACCCCAGGGCAGGGGCAGTGCTCAAACCCACAGTCCCAGTATTGGATCACGAATTAATCACAAGCTCTGGAAGCTGCCCCGTGAGTGCATGAGGCTTTGCGGGACAACTGGAAACACACCATATCACAGCCAATTATAGCGTGAACCGTCTCCAAACTGTGATCCAGATAAGTCTTTCCTCTTTCTTCTTTGGGGGTTAAGTATTTTGTCTCCACAACAGGAAAAATAAGTAACTGTAATGGGAGATTTTACAATCATTTCCACCTTGAATGGATGATATCCTACTTGGTGCGTCAGCTATTTTAGTTCTTAATTGAAAATATGAAATCAATTTCACAAAATCAGTTTTCTTCATTTGATAATCAAACATAGACCTGGCTTTGGATAGACAGGTAAAAGAAAGCAAAGGAACATCAATTTTTGCTTCACTTATAAGAATTTATTCATTGCAAGGATGTGGCAGTTGAATTTTATGCTGCTACCATCAGCTCAAATAGATATAGAAAGACATGGGAGCCAGGGAGATAGCTCAGTAGAATAAGTGCTTGCCTGGCAAGCCCAAGTTCCTGAGTTCAATCCCAATTACAGAAAAAGAAAAAGGAAAAAGGAATATATCTGAAAGTGTAGGGACAGGGGTTATAGTCAGTAGAACAGCTAAAAGGGGATCTCCTTAAATGCTATTAAGGTAATTAAGAATAAATCTTACTAAAGGCAACTTTTTCCTCTGCAATTACACTTCAGCAATTAGAAAGACAAAGGTAAGGAGAGAGAAACCAGACTCAAAAAGGTACCAGCCTTGCTTACTTGATAAAAGAACAAAGGAGACAAGGGACAGCCACCTGAAAACTCTCAGTGTATACGTGATATACACCTTAACATCACTATGCCACTGCACAGATGCATACATATGCCCTTACTTAATTTCTAACTGTAAGCTCCACCCCTCATGTATATGTCAAATAGTGCAAGAAGAAATCAAACCACCAGAAAGAACATACGTAGACAGCCAGGGACCAATGAGATGATTGGGCTCCAGATGCACACACAGGGGTGGGAGAAGAACAGGATGAAAACCCAGGGATATTCACTTTTGATGCCCCCTTCTTTTCTGCAGTAGCTGTGTATTCTCTATCTATCTATCTATCTATCTATCTATCTATCTATCTATCTATTGATCTATCTATCGATCTATCTATCAATCTATCTATCTCTCTTGTTTTTCTGCCTTTTTCCAAATAAATGATCCTCCCTTATTTAAAACATCAGCTCTTCAGTTCATTCCTTTTGCCACATTGTCAGTGCTGGTAGGAGTCTAGCAGCTTCATATTCCTGGAAAGTGGTGGCATGGGGTGATGTGCTCTCAAATGTCATCAAAAGATACAGTGAGTTCATGTGTAAAACAAAAAATATTATTAATATGAAGAAATTTTACAAAAAATAGACATAGTTCTTGTAAGTACAACTAAACTGGAATATACTTCATAGGACTAAAATGCAAAGATCACATTTCAGAATATACAGATTGGGGGCTGTGGAGAGAGCTCAGGGTTCTTAGCACCTGCCTGGGAAACACAAAACCCAGGTTGGATCCCCAAAATCACATGTAGTGCAAGCCCTGGGCCAGGCCCTGTGGACTCCAAAACCAGGTGTGGTGGTGCATCCCTGCAATCTGAGCTCTTGGGATGCTGAGATAGAAGGTTCACATGTCTGAGCTTTGTAGTGAGACCCTGTATCAAATAAATGAATGAATAAATAGAAAGATTAAAAAGCAAGACAAAACAATATATAAATTAGCCGGGCATGGTGGCGCAAGCCTGTAATCCCAGCACTCGGGAGGCTGAGACAGGAGGATTGAATTATATAGAGAATATAAAGAATGGCAAAAAACAACTTAGTAATGTATATTGCAGAGAAACTTTCCTTCTTTAGGTCACTTTTATATTCTTCAAAGTGTAATTTTGGAATAGAAATTATGCATAATATAAATTAATTACTAACTGGGTGGGTTACAAATTCTGAACATTAAAATAACCACATAAAATCCTAATTCATCCTTTTTTGCAAACACAAAGCCACAAAATGATCTGCTCTGGGCCTCATTTGAAATACGATAATAAATAATGTGAATTAACACATAATTTTTGGAATAAACTATTGCATGGATCATTATCATTTTACTATAAATGGGAGAATGTTCCCTAACAAATTCACACTGATATTATGATAAGACAAACATGAGAATATATTCATGCATATTTTACTGAAATTTTGAAATAATTTTAGGATTGCTGGAAGTAAATCATGATCCAGGATCATGTTTTAATGAGTATACTGAACTGTAAATCAATTTGATTTTATATTTTTGGATAATTAGCTTCATCATATACCCTTGATGTTTGGCTTGTACACCTGCAAAGACCTGTAATCAGGGTGTCACTTGGGAACCACTAGAGACTCAGAAATTGAAAGCCACATTCCCATCAGCAAGGTCCCTGGTGATTCTTAAGCATGATATAGTTAGCTGAGCATCGGGATACATTTTGCAATATAAGATCTTAAACCTGTCTATGTGTGTTACTCTTTAGATGTAAAACACCAAGATCTTCCACTCTGTTGGGCTGGCCAAGGATAAACTGCACTGTAAAAGGCCATAGTTATTTTTATGTTTCTGCATTCTCCCCCATAGGTTCATCCAGGCAAACCCAGAACCCCTTGACAGAGTAGCAAGAATGGTCCAATTTTGATGTGATCCATTTATTATCATTACTATCCTATTAATAATATGACTTTCAGTATTTAGGTAGTGAAAGACACAATTGAACTACTTCACTGAAAAACAGTTATGAGTGATAATTCCCTGCTCACAAATAATCTTGTTTTTCTTCAATCCTTAGGAGAGAGTAAGGTAAGCGTGTGAATGGACCAGGAGCTCCAAATCTTTTCTCTTTCTCTTAAGGTAACCCTGTAGGTATTTTCTTACTTGAAAAACTTTGCAGGTATCTATTAAAAACAGATTAGGGGTGGGGAGATAGCTCAGTAGAATAAGCACTTGCCTGCCAAGTGTAAGGACCTGAGTTTAATCCCTGGTGCAACAAAAATAAATAAATAAACAAAATAAAATCAGATTGAATTTACTTTAGCTATTATATATAATCTAGAAATTCAAAGTATGTCCTATTGTACCTAAGTATATTTCTCTCCATTCAGGAACCATACTAAATAATTTCTGAGTCATGACCTTCTTAATAAATCTCTATAAGATATTTAAATTAAACATGTACTGTCACATATTTCTCAATTAGCTGAAGACAGACTTGTACTTTTATTTATTTATTTTTAAAGTTATTTTATGTATTTAGTACACGGTCTCCAGGGTCTTACTACTCAAATCAGACTCATAGTGATCCTCCTTGTTTTCAGTTTCTCAAATGCTGAGATTACAGGTGTGCACCACCATGCCCAGTCTCAATTGCCCTCTCAGCACACCCCAGGGGTGGGTCCCACGTTGGGCTGGGTTTCAAATCCCCCACTGCATCTGCCTAAGCAGGCATGTCAGTCCAGTGAGCTATCTGGATGGCAAACTTTTAAAAACACACATTTCATTTTTCATTAGCTCTTTATTATTCCAGAGAACTATTTCTGTTTTTCTTACTTTTGTTCTTTTTTTCCAGTTTAGGTATTTTTCTCCTTGAAACCATTCTGAGTCCATCAAATGTTTCATTTAATTAATTTATTTTCAGACTCTTTTTTTTTCTTTTGTTCTCTTCTCAAAAAAAAAAAAAAACAAAAAGAAAGAAAAGGAAAAAAAGAGGAATAAATAAAGACAAGGGCACAGGAGTTAAAGCATAGGAGAATATGTCTGCTGACTTTCTAAGACAAATTTTACTTTTCCTTTGTTCTCCTGAACGGACCCAGGCACTCCAGGAGAGTGGGCACATGTGGGTCCACACAGGCAGCTGGACAGACCAGCTCCCCCTATTCTTCACCTGTGCCAGCTGGGGCGGAACACAGCCTTCCTGGTGTACACACCGAGTCACTGTTGAACGTTCCATCATTTTATTAGGGGAAATATATGGCTGAGGGGAAAATAACAAGGCATCAGGACAAAGTTGGGTGCCATTTGGACACAGTATACATCTGATAAGGAACAATGGAAGAGAAGTGGGCTGTAAACACCTTCGAATAAAATTTAAGAAATTTCAGCAAAGGTTTCAGGATACCCTTAAGTCAAATTCAGCATCAAAGGAGCCTGTTTACAAAACTCGAATGAATATACCTGGTGTCTTTAGTTATAGCTGGGAGCAATCCTTGAGAAGAAAATCCTGAGCATGAATGTGGGGAAGGATTTCACAGTGCAGTGCCGTAGGCCCTTGATTAATTATACTCCCAGAGGTACATATGCACTGGAAATCAGATTGATGACACATGTGGAATGCTATTGTAAAAAGACTTAAATCTCCTCCTCGTTGAGTGGTTGTATTTAGTTTTTGCACTATAAATAAAACCCTTTCTCTATGGCAAAGTTGCTTCACTTACATGAAAACCATCTAAAGTGAAATAATACAATAGCATAAAGTTTTCAAAAATAACTTTCCTGAGAGAAACAATTATAAAGTTTTCTATGTGACAATACAACTTTTCATTTATTTGAATACTTTAAGTGACACAAATGGCGTATTCAAAATATGTAAGTGCGAAGAGGCCTGAGAGACCCTGCCATGAACACATGTGAAATTTGACACCATATGTGGTGAGGCCATAGGACAATGTGTCCCCTGATGAGCTATTCTGAGACACACATAGTATTGAAAAATTATTAAAAGAGTAATAACCCAAATTGGGAAAGAGGTTATTTCTGAGTGCTGGAATTCTGGGTAATTTTTTATGTCATTTTCTGTGATTTTCTGAAATCACTACTTTTATTGCTGTGAGACTAAGAACCAAGTCAAGACATGCTTGATACAACCATTCTTCAATATCAATATGGTGCCAAGTCTCGGAGTATTGATCTTGACACCTTTTTTCTTCCCTGTTAACCTGATTCTGACTCAAAACACAAATGAATGTCACTCTCCGTAACTGAGATTGACACTTTGGCATACAAAATGATTCTCGCTTCTCTGAAGAAACAAACCTAAAATACATGAAACTTTCCTTTCTATGATGTAAGTCAGAGAAACTAGTTAGTGATTGTATAATTTCTCAGGGTCTCCCATCTCTTTGAAATCTTAAGAAATAATGTGATATATTTTGTCCTGTCATTCTAATTGTTCTCTGATAGAATCTTGTCCTAAAAAAAAAATCAGACAAGCAATTCTCTAAAATTTAATCTTAGTTTGAATTTATTTTTGTCAAGATTAATAACTTAATTATTGGCTTAGTAACCTGAATCTTAAACTGTCTTTATTTTTCATTTTCTTTACAACGATGTGTGGATCCATAACATTCTATTAAAGTATATTTAAGTTAAAGTAATTTTATTATAATTTCACTTAGAATTCTTTAATGTCTCATATTTTTAATTTAGTAATCATACTCGCATGGAGTTTCATTTTCATTATTCAACTTCCTTTTTAAAAGTACAGATTATTATTTTACTGAAATGTCTAGTTATAAAACTAGAAAGACAGTAGAAACTCAAAAATGGCAGTACTTCATGTCATTGTATATCACAAGTCTTTAAAAGAAACGTTCACCATAACTACACTCTGAGTCTAGGCTCTTGATTGCTGTAATTCACAGACACACACAACAGAAATAAAAGCATCTTACTAATGACCTGTGCCACTCTTTGCAGGTTGCACATTTTTATTTAAATTGGATGAGACCCAACAGACATTTAAATGAACTCTGTACCTGTTATGTATCATCTTTTACATTTTTGCTTTAGATTTCTGACAGGAAGTTTGGAACCCACGAAAAATACTCACATCGTAATATAGTTAGATAATAGAATACAAGACATCCAAATAAAAATATTCAACAATGAATTATGTGTTTTCCTGTTTGGTAAAATAGTAAATTTCTAGTCTTTTGGTAAAGAAAAAAATTCCCTTAGCTAAGGTAGGACATGACCAGTGGAGCTAATTTTCCACTTGCTTCATAAATCAATGACAATTCACTTCAGTAATCAGGTTTCTGAAAGGCAACCATTATGCAAAAGGAATGCTCCATTAAACACACTTCCATAGTTAAAGGTCAACCATTCTGAAATACCTCCTTTGCTGAAAGCCTGCCAAGCCTCCCATTGCATGTTTCTCCAAATCCTACCTAAGATCTGTACTTTCCAAATCATTCAGGCACTACTTTACAAGTTCAGTTCTCCATAGGGAACCAAGAAATATCATTATGGTTCCCAATTTTAGAGCATCATTATTTGGGGATTTCACTAGACAGTTTAGACCAACATTTTGAAATTTCCATGAGATTTTTCAGAGAAAAATAAACACAAGTTCCTTTGTCTCATGATATTTCTTCAGATCTGCTAACAAGTAGTAAAAGTATGAAACCGCCAAAATAGTTTGAGATTTTACTTATTTCTCTAATGCTTTTTACATATTTTTCATCTAAGAATTGAAAAGAAAATTGCTTTTTGTATTAATTAAATGTTAAAATGAATATTACTTGTCAGAAATTTTTCCACTAATATAGTAGACCTTGTTGAATTCTTTACTCTTTTATCTATAAACTTTATACTTATTATTTATTTATTTATTTATTCATCTTTTTGGTGGAACTAGGGAGTGAACTCAGTCCCTAGCACTTGCCAAGGAAACGTTTATTCTACTGAGCCACCTCCCCAGCTCCCAACTTCTAGTTTTAAATAGTCTAGATTCACAGAAAAATGCAAAAGATAGTTGGGGTGTTTCTATAGTTCATGTCCCAGTTTTTATTATTATCTATATTAGTATGGTTCATTTATCATAATCAACAGAACTTCATTGATGTATTATTAAATCTATAATTTACTAAAACTTTCTCAATTTTTAAACCTTATGTCTATTTTCTGCTTCATAATTTCAAGTAAAATAAATTCTATATAGTTACAATGACTCTTGGAATACTTTCAGGCTTGCAGTTAATGGTTACTTATTCTGTTCATATAAAGTTACCCCCAAGATACATGCCATTTAATTATTTTTCTCTGTTAAATTATTAAGAGGATACTACATAAGAAATGAGTGAATAAATTACTTTGATTAGTAGCCCACTTAAGATGTCACAAAAAACTAATATTTTAAAATTGTCTATTGGATGATTAATTTTTAAAAAGAAAATTGATCATTTTTTTCTTCACATTGCTCATGATATTATTTGTTGATAAATTAAATTAAAAATTTAATTAAAATTAAAATAGATTTTATTTAAAATTTTATTAAAATTAAAATTAATTAAATTAAGATTTTAATTTATCACTTTTCTTAAGCCTTACTTTTTGATTTTTTAATGTATTTGGTAGTGTCTACAGGGTCTCACTACACAGATCAGACTTGTAGCGATCCTTCCTGTTTTACAGCCTCCCAAGTGCTGGCACTCCGGGTGCGTGCCACCACGCCCAGTCTCTGTCACCTGCTCAGTGTGCCCTAGGGGCAGGGCCAGCATGGCAGGCCAGGATGGAACCCCTGGCTGCTGCTTCATCCTAAACAGGTGCTTTAATACACTGAGCTGTGTGGTCAGCTCCTTATTTTAACTCACTGAGTTCTAACATTCTTGCTCCTGTAGGTTGGGAAGTTAATATTCAGTTTTTGTTTTTGTTTTCTTTGTGTACTTTGTATAAGGTCTCACTCACTATGTAGTTCAGATCCAGTGATCCTACTGTTCTCAGCCTCCCCAGTGCTGAAATTGCAGGCATGCAGCAGTGCGCGCTGTTTTGTTGGTGGGCTCAGTGCATCTGGGGCGGTGCAGCGTTCGGTTTTCATCAGTAATGGTTTCTAGCTTGTGTGTTAAGGATGACATTGTCTAGAAAGCTGTGATCTCTTCAAAATCTTTTGATATACAAACTCACAAAAAACTAATTTCTTTATTTACTTGTTACAAAAATAGGTACAAAGAATAAAAATTTTGACAGTTCTGTCTATTCAAAGTCCTAAAAAGAACTCTAGAAATCAAGGGAAATTGAATAATAGTAATTAATGGTAAACTTTCTTTGATTTAATTCCTAAGAACTCAAAATTAAAGCTATCTTTTGCTCAATTCTGTCTAGTGATATTCTACTTTAAAATTCCATAAGAGAAGTGAAGTGAAATAGTTCACATTCGCTGTAGCGTATTTTAAACTACACTTCTTAGGCCTTGCCTCCCTCCCTCTGGGTTTTTATCACTGCTGCACATTTAAATCCTTCCTCTTTTCTTCTGTCTGTTGTCCAAATTTCAATATATAAGTTAGTCTAGATTTTGATGTTGTTTCTTTCAATTAAGTTGAAGATCAGTTTCATCTCACAAACTCTGCTAAGATTCTTGAAACCAATATTTGAGCTGTATACCTTTAATTTAATCCCTTTTGGAAATCAAGTAAAAGACAGTAAGTAAAGTTTTTCTTAAACCCTTAAACAGGGGCAGGCAAGATGACTCAGTGGAATAAGTGCTTATCTGGCAAGAACAAGGACCTGAGTTCAATCCCCATTCCTGCAAAAAAATAAAAATAAAAAAAACCTTAGGAAAACAGACTGACTTAGTTCAGAATGTGGAATTAGTTAAATCCATTCTTATCAAATATTTTATTTAATTGTTAATACCTTACAGGAGAATGTTGCTAAAATCTACAAAATATGAAAAATGTATTGAAAAATGTAGCATAAATGATCCTAAATCAAAAGTTTCAGAAAAGTGTGATCCGTGTCCTACCATCCTATTTCAGAAACCTTCCCACTGCCTATGGAATAAATGGAGATACTCAAATGCAAACTATAAAAATGTTCAATGAATAACTTTGAAAAACATCAAAAACATCTCAAAGCACGTTCTGAGCGAAACTTAATTGCTTTACAGAAAGAGTTTCTGCTCATTTTCATAACTGAACTCTCATTTAATAGCTTCTAAGTAAAGGAAAATGGCTACATAGCAATTTGGCACCAGAGCGCTCTTGTGTATGAGTGGAATCAGACTCAAGGCTAAGCTCTTTCCATGTTAGCATTGTCCCTGGGCCCTCAGCTAGAAATTTGAATGTTGAAGCAAATAACTACACATTTTAAAAATGCAATATTTAACAAACAATGTGGGGCCAGTAAGATAGCTCAATGGAATAAGCATCTGCTTTGTCAAGTGCATTGACCAGGGTGCATCCCTGGTCCCACATGCCACGTTGGCCCCCCTTCTGGGGTGCTCTGAGCCAGGTACCCAAGTCTGGGCATGATGGCACATGGCTGTAATGCCAGCACTGGGAAGGCTGAAAACAGGAGGATCACTATGAATCCTAGCTGCATAGTGAGACTCTGTACCAAATACATAAATGGGAAAGAAAAAGTTAATAAACAACCTGGAACTCAGAACAATTATATATCTACATAAAAGGTGATTGAGAGATTGGATAGCTTATGCAGGACCCTGGTTTTGATCTCCATCTTCACAAAAAATATAAATATCTGGTTTCTAAAAATAAATTGAAAACTTCTATTATATATGAATTGAGAAATCATAGGAGCTCTAAAATAGGTAAGCATCGAAGCACTGTATTATTGTTGTCTTTTATTTGTTATAAAAGAAGAACACCATTAAAATATATTGAATTTTGTGCTACATGATGTATTCATAGATAAAATAATACCTTTTTTTTTTTTTTTTGCACTACCAGGGATTGAACTCAGGATCCTACACTTGGCAGGCAAGTGCTTAGGTAACTTCTTAAGAGCCCTCAATGTCCTTGTCCTTGAGTTTGATAAACAATGAAATGGTTTTCAATATCTACCATCATCCCTGTAGCACAGTACATCAAATTCCTTCAAGTAATAAAAATGTTAACAATTGCTAGGCCTTTTTCTATCTTATAATGACTGTTGCATTGGAGCCAATTTCAATAGAATATGCATCTGTATTTGTTCTACATTTTCAAAAAACAAATTGATATTGTCTTTTCAAATGGAAATATCACATTATAGGTAAACTGATGTATTACATAAAACAATTCTATATACGATTAAATTTCAGCTGACTTGTACAAGCATTTAACAATGTATATTCACACACATACACACACACACACACACATGCATACATGTCAACAAGCAATACAAAAAAAAAAAAAAAGCAATGAAACAAATAATAAAAGTTGGGGCCCAGGTACTAGACACTGAAGCCTTGACAATTACTATAATAATGTAGTTTCCTAAGTTAGGCACAATCACATTTTGCCCCATAATCTTAGCACTCAGAAGGTTTAGGCAAGAGGACTGCCTTGAGTTTGACCCTATCCTATGCTTCAAAGTAGACTTGAGGACAGTCTGAATTACATGTCATGAAACTTTCTAAAAAAATGAAATATGAAATAAAGAGAGGAAAAAACAAGACTTTCTAGTTTTAGTATAATTTTAAATGTTCTTGATATATATATTAATAAGGGAAGGAATGGTATTTTATTTTGTTTTAATATGGGGAGTATATTTTCATACAGAGCATAATTCTGATGCCAATAGTAATAAATTTAATTTTATTAGCTTATCCAAGAAAGATTAAAGGAATGGAATTGTTAAATAAAAGTTATAACGTATCAACATGTGTTATATTACACCTTGTTTCTTTTCATACTTTTTGCATAATGGTAATTATTTACATATTACTTGTTTAACCTTGCAGACCACTTTTTATGACTGTATAATAAAATATCATCATGCAATCATATTATAAATCATATGATAATAACTAGATACAAATACACTGTCATCAATTATAGAATCATACTTTCATTAGTCATTATTTTAAGGTTATAAATCAAAATCATTGATATGTTTTATTTAAAGGAATTAGCACCAGTGAAACTTTGTACTACTTAGAAATATTACCGAACCTCTATGCTTATAAAATCCTCTTCTTAGCTGAAAATTCTATTATGAACACAGACAATGGAAGGATTCTGGAAAGAACATAATTAGCCATTAATCAATCCATTATAATAATCTATAACATAAATATTACCATCTTTAAAGACATAAAAAAAGAAGTGTAGACTGTATTTCATCTATACTGTGTTGAGTATTAAAATAAACTATTTCCAAAATGTAAAATTGAACTAATGTCCAATCCTGTGATTCAGTCTTCTAAACATTATTTTCTTTGTTTGAATATGTTCACTTGTGTGCGCCATTGTTTATTTCCTATACATATACATGAATGCATGCACATACAGACATCATAGGTCATTATATATTATAACTTTTTGGATAAGATGGCTGCAGATTTACATTTTTTGTACCAAGGATTGAACTAAAACTGTGTGGTTGCAGGCAGAATAGTTATCTCCCCTGCCATCATTACAGAATAATAAAATTGTTTTGCACACATCTTATTTGGACTGCTCTAGTAATGGCTTGCAGATTATTAAAAATATTACCTTTAAGCAGTGTATGTACAGAAATAAAGAAGTGAAGAAAGGAAGTCTTCTAATTCATATAAAGGTCATAAGTATATAACACAGACAGCGATAGTCTTGTGAGGGTACAAACTTTTCATAGGTAAGAAAATGCACAATCACATTATAAATGAGAAAGTAAGTAGCAATGGAGGTATTTTCACACTTAGAGATTGCTCAAATCTCCCTGTAGGTGCAAGTGGATTGAAGAAATAAAACAATGGTAGTAACATTCTAAATTGTAGGTCTTATTTGACGAGAAATCTTCATTTTAGCCTTTTTTCTTTTTCAAATTCAGAACCAGTTGCAAATATTTAGCTAATATTGCAAGTAATATGAATACACATTGGAAAAATAAATATTATGATTCACATGTATCATTGAGGTAAGCTATTTTATCTAGGTCAGATGTCATGTTAATGATTATTAAGATCATAGAGTATCATGTAAGAAAAACTCAATTATTAAGTAATTCTTTTTTATTTTGTTTTTTAATAATTTTATGGAGAAACAAATAGCAATGAGACATTTTCAAAACCAATTAATAGGAAAGTTTCAATTGCATATTGTTATCTTCTTAGTGGTGATATTAAGTATTTTTTGGTATCAATTGTTCAGTTTCATTTTTGATCATGCATTTCCTTTTCTTCTGTTCTTCATTTGTTTTCCTTCTCTGGATTTGTCTTAATATTTTTATACTTGGATGTATAGGGATTTGCAAGAATTGTTGACAGGAATGAACTGTCTCACAGTATGAAACTCCTTCTGTGTCCTGTGGGTGGGACTTCACCCTATCCTTTGTTCCAGATGGGTACTTACTCCTTGCCTGAGTGTCCCTGAAGAAAGTAGGACTCAGTCGGTATGTTTAGGGACAGGTCTCATACTTGCTGTAATTAAATAAATTAAATTTATTTTTATTTTTTATGAGCAGAATATATTTATTGAGGGAAAGAAAGCTCCTGTCCAAGAGAGGGACAAGAGGGGGTCCCAAGTGGGTGGTCCACCGTGTAATTAATTTTATTACAAAAATTCCTTTACTATGTCTCATAGTCAAACTACAAAATTTAATTAGGGCAGACTATTATCCAAGAGTCAAATGAATAAAACATACCTATCCAAGACTCAGAAATTACTAGAATCCAAACCTTTCTGTAGAACAAAATTTGAAAAGTTAATGTCACTTCTTGACAAAATATCTAGTTGGCCTGAAAACATAAATTATTAAAATGTATGTTTCATTATTTTAAATCTGTGGCCTACGTATGTGACGTTAGTTCTTTCCTTATGACATAGAAACTGGAAGCAAAACCTCAGCTGTTGGGAGTACATGAGAAATAAGGAGTTTCATGTGGATTATATACCTTAATTCCACATAATTAAAAGTTATTTTTTCACAAACTATAGTACAGATTATAAGAGTGATATTTTTGTGGCTTAATAATTTAAAAACATTTCTACCAATAGAAGGTGTCAGTAATATTTATGCGATTGTGACAGTTCGAGGACATACTCCCTAAGTGTCAGGATGCAGACCCTTGAGATAAAGACACTCAAACTCATGCACAAAAGTTTGATATACATATCAGGAATGGCCTGACCTACCAATAATTGCAATAAAAAGGCCTGAAAGTAATATTTAAAATCACCTGAAGGCCTGGGGAGATAGCTCAGTAGAATAAGCACTTGCCTGACAAGCATGGGGGCTGAGTTCCATCCCCAGCACAGCAAAAATTTAAAAAAAAGAAAAGAAAATTTCCTGAAGCTTGCAGGTTTCTAATATCCATCTCCTTCCTACGTAAATGAAAATACTCATTGAGTTCATCTCTGAATAAGTAATTTGATGGAATTAATTTATTTATGAAACATCTAATTTGTTCATACTATGTTCCTCAAAGTTGGTATATTTGTGTTTCTACTTTTTTATTTTTATATTTTTGCTTTAAAGAGAAAGAACAAAAAAAAAAAAGAAACAGAATTTCAAAACAAGATACAAGGAAATTAACAATGGCTATTATATTGAATATTTTGATTTAATTTTATCTTATTTTGAAGGGTAAAAACAGAAGCAAAAACAAATACCAAAAAAACAAGATAACAATCAACAATACATATGTTACAGATTTTCAAGACAGGAATAGCTAATTCACAATGGTTGTTTTATTACCTATTTTTATCATCAAAACTTTTGCTCAGATTAACAGTTATAAAACATTGGGAAAATAATTGAATATTTGTTTTTAAATAAATCTTAATTCTTTCCTTATCTTTTTTGTTTCAATTTATTTTAATGAGAATATAATAATTAATAAGAAATTAGAAACAATACACATTTAGAAGACCAAGATGAGAGGTATTCAAGCGTAGGTTCTGTATTACACATTGCTGTCCTCCATGTAGTTATTCAGATCTCAGATATGAGCATTCAGAGGTAGTCAAGGTGAAAATGCTAAACATTAATGGCTATTTTGAAAAAAAACCTGATGAGATTATGAGTATGATCATCTGCCATCTTGTATATTCTAACTTATAATGTTCACGTGTTGTTTCATTTAAATATGACAATATAATGTGACATAAAATATTTTCTTATTAATCATCTATTGCAACAATACCATCTTTAGTCTTAATAAAAATTACAAATTCATGATTTTATTACATTAATATAGTTTCCACTATGTTAAATTTTGATGACATAGAATATTTTTTAGTTTAGACTATTATTTGGATTGTATAACTCACAGGCAAATACTGAACATATTATGTAGCACAGTAACATAGGTGTATGAAAGTAAACAAGTTTTAAATATACTAGATGGTTAATTTTATCATTAATATTCATAACTACACACACACACATATATATATGTATATATATACATATATATATATAATGTAAAAATTTAATAATACCCTCCTGGTATGTGAAGATATAGACTATTCATTTAAGCACCAAATTTAATTCTGTAACCAATTAAGTATTTATGTTTTCATATTTAATTTCCAAATTCAGAAGAGAGATTGTTATGATTTGTGCCTATAAACAGCCCCATGCAATCATTCGTGGGGCTTTTACACAGGTGGCTAGAATGTGTTTTGCTTGGATTAAATGTGTGCATTACTAGATTAGTCCATAGATTATTTTCACAGTCATCTAAGTGAGGAGGCTAGATAGAACAGAAAAGAGGCACAAAATACATAAATAAATAAAGAGGTGCAATCATTGTTTGTGGCTTGTGGCTTGCTTGCTTTTACTCTCTTCTAACTGTCATGAGCAGTTTCACCTCTGGATGATTTTATCCCACCCTATCTTGGAGCCAGCCGAATATGAAACCTTTGCAAATGATGTTCTAAATAAACCTTTTCTTTTTAAACTTTATCAGTCATTGTGTTTCATCAACCAGAAAAGTAACTAAGGGACCATAATTCATGTATCAATCATACAGAATGACAAGGATTATTCACTGACTTCCACATTTTTAATTTTTCCAATTCAGTATTTTGAAATTTCACATAGACCATGTTGAAATGTTCAACTAGTTGTAATATGATGCTACCATTATTATATCAACTAATAAGTTTTCTTGAAAATAATGATGTTCTTGCAAAAGCCTGTTCTCAAACTGTTCCTCACTTTTCTATCACTATGCCTTAGTTTATTTAAAGTACATTTAAATTCTTGAGAATTGATTCTATGTTTCAAGGACAAATTTAAGAGCATCTACATTGTAAATTTAATTTGCATAATATAAATATGTCCAGGAAATAACAGAATTATGTCAAAGGAAATAAAACTTAGAGTGGATTTAAATTTAATGAAAGCGTCCTCAAAGGTCAGGAGATTCTGTGCTTGTGCTTTTAAGAACCATTTAGCTACAGTTAAGTTTGCTCTTTTCACCCTTAAACCAACAGAATAATGGCCAAATGGAAGATTAATATACTACCCTGAAATGTCACAGATGACTTATTTAACTAATCAAATCATATTTGAGCATAAAATTCTAAGGTTCTTTAAAAGTAAATATCACAAAAATGTACTCCAGAATGCCAGCAGATTAGCAATCAGATTTAGATGGCTTAAGTGCAGTAATATACATTTTTCTGTTCATGGTTTACAGAAGGTAGGAAAATGTCTGAAATTCAAAGCATATTTCCTCAACTTGTACAGTTGCCTTGTTTGGTTCTGGTCTTTTTAATTTTATTGTAATGTTTTTTGGTTGAAATGTTCTTTAGGGGAGGTTTAATTTTTGTTTTTGGTGTACAGAATGGAACCCAGGGCGTCCAGCTTGCTAGGCAAGGCATTCTGCCACTAAGCCAAATCCCAAGCCCCTCCTCACTTTGTTTAAATAAATGCTTACATTAAAAAAATGGACAAAAAAGAAAAACAGATAGATGGGAAGAAGACGTAAGGTACATGGTCAAATCAGTCTTCAGTGAAATAGCATTACTGTTTTCACAAGCATTTTATAGGCAAGGAAGTGACTCAGAAAAAGAAAGGAATAATTAAAGAATGTAGTGTCAGATTTGTAACTTCTCTTTGCAGATATTTTTGGACCAATGTCCTAGAGAAACTTACAAATGGGATTTGTGCATTTGCCACATGCAACATTACTATACTTTAATGACTAAATTTCCTTCAGTGTTGTACAATGGAGGTTCGATGCTAATACAGCGACACTCAAGATGATTATGAACTGACATTGTTTAATCCATCAGTGATGAGTTTTTTTAGCTGAATGGTGCCTTAGGAGGTGTGGCCTAACTGAAGAAAGTAGGTTATGAGAGGTGGGCCTTGACGGGCGTATCATGTTACTACTGTCTTCTTCCCTTTTTCCTGCTGCCTGGCTGCTACTAGTTGGACAGTTTCAGTCTGCCACATGCGCTTTCTTTGTGATGTGTTTACATTGGAACTAGTCAACCACAGACTGAAACTTCTAAATCCAGGGCCAGAACAAACTTTTATACATACAGGATGTTGATGTCAGGCATCTTCACTCAAGAAGAGGAACATGACTAACTAAGATTCAGCTACACTTTGAAATTATCTGTTACTATGACAAAATACCTGAGCCAAACTATATTAAGAAAAATTATACACCTGCCAGTTCTGGAGATTGTAGGAAATGGCCTCAGGGCTGATATATCACAATTTTGGGAGCACATGCAGGAGGAAGATCATATAGCCTCAGATAGGAGGCCAGAGGAGGGCTGGGGTCCCACAGTCTCTTTCAAAGTTATGAATTCTAAGACCCTCCTTCCTCAGCCAATCTTCACCTTGTAATGATTTCATTCCATTTGCTAATGTTGCACCTAGACACTGACTTTCTTCGCAGAACATATGGAGAACAATCTGAGACCACAGAGCCTGCGAGACGTACTTTTTTTTTCTTTTGCAATCGTATGTTAAGCAACATTTCTAGAAACCTAACAAGTCAGGAGGTTCAGTAGATTTTGAGTTCTTTTATATAGTATGAATAACTTCATGTTGAAGGGTATTCTCTATGTGAAGACTTCTCTGAAATCTACTTAATATGTCAAGAAGAATGTTAGTGGATTACTAGTATTCATCTCTTTATTACTGAAAAATACTACTGGTAACCATGCAGAAATAAGTAGCAGTCAATAATTTAACTGCCTCATTTCTAATAGACCTGTGTGACTTTATGCTTTTAAGTTTATTTTCTTAAGCAATGAAAATGTTTATGATTAAATATAGAATGTAAACTGTTGTTTAATCTTTTGAAAATGTTCATCTTCTAGAGTTAAAATAAGAATCCAAACCTGTTATACTACTATTATACACAACTGTGAATTCTAATACTCTATATTTTCATTTATGAGTGCTTCCATTTGTTTCAATATTGTGGTCTTCTTTAACTTTGTTGCTATACTTGACATTTGTCCATCTTAAATCTCTGCATTTTTTTCTTGCAATGTTGATTCCATTGTTCTTATTAATTGGCCCACTTGTCTTCTGTTACATTTTTTCCCTCTCTAGCCTCCTGAAATAGAGGTAGGAAATATGATGGGAAAAATATTTTCCAACATGTAGTTCTTTTTCTTTACATAGTGTAAAATATCAATGTTTATAACATCTGTTATAAATATATACATTAATATGTATACTTACCTATTACATTTGTCTGAAAAAAGTATATATTGTTAAGTATAGGATATTGTATTTGTTTGAGGGAACCAATCATTAGAAAATAAAATACATCATTTGAGGAAAGCAAACATTCTTTTGCATATAAATAAAGCTTCATTTAATATTAGGACATCTGATCATTGTATTCATTTGTTTGAAGGCTTGTTTGTTTATTTTGCTACTGAGAATCAAACTGAAGACTTTGTTCATTATATACCTGGTGCCATCTGAAGACTATGTAAAGAAAATTTAGCAAGGAGAAGCATATCAGTGTATTCAAATCTCCTAAGAACATATTTAGGCCATTTTGTTTACTAAATCTGTTTGTGACTGTGTGTATTTGTTGTCAGGTTAGCCATTTACAAATTTGGGTGACTACCGCTCCCTTTTTCAATATCAAGTTTTACAGATGCTACAGATTTTAGAAAACAAGACTGAATAAGTAAAATATAGCACAGGAAGGAAATTTTCTACAAATACTTTAATCAGAGATATTTTGAATAATTAGTTATTCTTCTTATGTCCTTCCCTTCTTCCTTCTCCTTTTAACTGCTTCATTTTAGCTAACTTTCTAAATTTTATTTATTGCTTCCAGATCAATCTCAAATGAAAGCAGGGTTCTCCTAGTTTTCATGAAGGCTTGCATCATCTCTCCTCCTTGCCAGCACCAGCTCCCCTTTCCTCTCCACACACACCTTCTATTTTTCTAGGTAGCCATCACTCCATATTTGCCAATCCATATCCCATCATGCTCTGGATCAATTGGCTATGGCCATTACCAAGAAAATCCTAGAGAATTTTTTTTTACAATTGTTAGTATATATTTTAAAATCAAGATTTTTTATATTATTATGTAAAGAGAAATTTCATAGCAATAAGGGACAATATTTCTAATGTCTAACTTCAGGGATCTGATTGACTCCCAAGAGAGATATATTTATAGAAAATATGGAGCAAATTAGGTATAATATGAAACTGAAAAACATCAATATCCTTTTTTGATAAGGAGAGAATAAATTATTTTGTCTTAATTCTGCATGCTCACCAACTGGCATTTTACTTCTTCGTATCCTGTGGATGTCAACTGATTTCACAAGACCTCATTGTGTCACATGTAAAATAGCAGTTTTTCCTCATTGGAAAAGATGAATTGGATGAATCGCCCCACCTACATTTTGTAGGCTTGCTTTACTTCACTGCATACATGAAGTCATAGAGCTAAGTGATGAAGCTTCTACAGGGTTTTAAAGCTAGTGCTTTAAAACACAATATCAAATTTCCATTGCATTTGCCTTCTGCCTCTCTTTCACTTCTTATTCATTGGAAATTTAAAATTTATTCCACCATGTCTGCATAACAGTGGCACCTGTACGGTGTAAATAAAGAAACAGAGTCAAAAGAAGTTAATTGCCTTACTCAAGCACACAAAATACATCAATATACACTTTATTACAAATAGATTCCTTGGTCACAAATAACCACGCTCCTAAGAAGAAGCTAAAGGTAGTATAAATTAAATGTTAGTTAACTGAAATAATATTAAGTACATTTACTAAAATCCACAATTTTTAAAACATCTGAGCCAACAAAAAGAGTCTATCACAAGGAAACACATTGTTTTATTTTTAATGCAAAATCTATGGCCTTCCTTCTAGTAGAAGTTCTATCTTCACTTTCTGTTGAAAAACATAGAACAAGAAACCTATTCATTTTACATATGCATGAGGGTTTTTCTTTTTATTTTGCTTTTGTTTGATTGAAGTACAAATATCGATGAAACAGTTTTAAGATACCTTGACAAGATGGATTTCATAAACTAATTCATTGCAAACTGTTTTCATAATGTTTTGGTATCATAAAAATTGTATACATGACATTGTACTTACAGACATTATTATACTGTATGTCACTTATCAGGAAATTAAGAGACTGTAGCTGTTTGCCTATCTTATTTTTTATACCTGAATTACATCAAGGATTCAATAATTAATACTTTCTATCTTGTGATTTTCCTAGCGGTTATCCATAGTACTACAAGCTGACATAATATCCTGTCCAATCACCATTAGTGGAAATCTTGCCCCTCATAGGATTATGTAGAAGCACAGCATTAACAATCCCACCTGTACTGTCCATACACACACATCATGATTCTTCCATTCTATACCCCTTCCTTGCTCTACACCTGTCAGAGATGGGCACTCTATTATCATTCAACTAACTTAGTTGCTTGAACGCGACACCACAATCCAACACAGTCCAGCATTCCACATTAATAGTGATTTATCCGAAGATGTGGTCGACCATAGCCATTTACAGCTCAGCTTAATATTATGGCCCTGCGATGCATACTTCATTTTTATACTTTTCTGCTGGATGGATAAGACCTAGATAGAGCAAGACTTATATACCAACACATGAACTTTATATTTCTTATGTGGTCAGTGATGTCCTCTCAGGGTTTATCTTGTAGTCCTGTACCTTATTCTGTAGATCCTTTGTCTGTGTCATCCATGTGGATAAGTCACAGCCAATGCTTGACCAGTTTGCTCTCCATGAGAGCCTGAGCGAAAGTTTTCCATGTGACTCTCCCCAGCACACTATAGAACTTCGATCTCTTTCCTCTTTGGCTCCATAAGCTGCTTGTTCAGAAAATTTGGAGTTCAACTGAGTTTCATGATGTTGCAGTACAGGTTCTCCTATGTCCTGAGTCTTCATTGACCTAGAAAGAGTAAGTCCAAAATGTTGGCTGGCCTTGTGGCTCTTCAATTTCTCCAACTTTGATCTGTGAATTTAGGTTGTTAAGCATCCAGAAGAAAAGCTGGTTAGAATCCTGCAGCATATGCACTTTGCCTTATCGGACTCAATTGATTTTAGTTGTTGTATGTTTCCATTTGTATTTCTGCTTTTCACTTGTTATACTATACTATATGATATTTACACACGTGTGTCTGGTTTACTTCACTTATGAGTATATGTTCAAGTGGCATCCACGTCAGTATAAATGCTTCAAACTTATCATTCTTAACAGCTGAGTAATACTCCAATATATAGAAATACCACATTTTTTCAACCATTCCTCATGTGATGGACATCTTGGTTGTTTCCAATATTTTGCTATCACACATTGTGCTGCTATAAACATAGATACACATATATGACTATGATACAATGTTTTCAGTTCCTTTGGAAAAATTCCCAGTAGGGGGATAGCCAGCTTGAATGGGATTTCTAGCCTTACTGTTTTGAGGAGTCTCCACACTGACCTCCACAATGGTTGTACCAGTCTACATTCCCACCAGCAGTGGATAAGTGTTCCCTTTTCCCCACAACCTCTTCAACATTTGTTGTTGGTTGATTTCCTTATGACAGCCATTCGTTCTGGAGTGAGATGGTATCTCAGTGTTGTTTTTATTTGCATTTCACGGATGACTAGCGATTTGGAGCATTTTTTCAGATATTTATTCTCTTCTTTAATTTCGTCCTCTGAGAAGTGTGTATTCATCTCAGATGCCCATTTCTGAATTGGGTCTTTAAATTTGAGGGCCCTGTTATATCTTAGTTCTGTATATATTCGAGACAGTAGTCCTCTGTCTGATTGCTTATTAGTTAGGATTTTTTCAAAGTTTGTGGGTTGCCTTTTCACTCTGTTGAGAATTTCTTTTGACATGCAGAAGCTCCTTAAGAAGAGTTGATCCCAGTTGTTGATTCTTTCAAGTGCTTCCCGTGCGAATATATGTTTGTTCATGAACTCTTTACCTACCCCTATGTCTTCAAGAGTTCTTCCTACTTTCTCTTCCAGGAGTTTGAGTGTTTCTGTTTTAATGTTTAGATCTTGAATCCATTATGACTTTAACATAGTGCATGATAGAACTTGGTCAAGTTTTAGTTTTCGGCATGTAGAAAGCCATGTTTTCCAGCACCATTTGTTAAAGAGGCTATGTTTCTTCCAGTGAGCTTCTGTAGCTCATTTGTTGAAGATCAGATGGCTGAGTGTAATTGTAGATGCCCTGCGCCTTCTGATCTATTCCACTGATCCTCAGGTCTATTTTGTTACCAATACCATGTTGATTTTATCACAGTGGCTTTGTGGTATAATTTCAAGTCAGGAAATGTGATGCCTCCTGCCTTGTCTTTATTGGCCAAGATTGTCTTTGCTATTCTAGGTCCTTTATCGTTCCATATAATTTTTAAGAATGCTTTCTCTTTGTTTGGGAGGTATGTTGATGTCAGGTTGATAGGGATTGCATTAAATCTGTACAGCAATTTTGGGAGTATGGCCATCTTCACGATGTTGGTTTTTCCTATCCAGGAGCATGGAATATCTTTCCATTTTTGGAAATTCTCTGTAATCTCTTTTCTTAGGGTATTGTAATTTTCCGTGAAAAGATCTGTGACTTCCTTGGTCAAGTGAATCTCAAGGTATTTCAATTGCTGTGGTGCTATTGTAAAAGGTATTGTTTCTATTGTTTCCCTTTCTGTGTGCTTGTTATCTGTGTAGAGAAATGCTAATGAGTATCATTTTGAGTATGATCATGTGCTTTTTAGATTTCACTCTATTAATATAGTGTATTACATTTATATATTTTCGAGTATTGAACCATCCTTGCATCCCTGGGATGAATCCTACTTGGTCATGGTGTATGATTTTCTTGATGATTTGCTGTATTCCACTTGCCAGGATTTTGTTGAGTATTTTTGCATCTATGTTCATGAGGGAGATTGGCTTTTAGTTCTCCTTTTTGGTTGTGTCTTTCCCTGGATTTGGAATCAGTATTATACTTGCCTCCAGAAATGATTTTGGGAGGACTGTTTCCCTTTCAAGTTCATGGAAGAGTTTGTGGAGTGTGGGGATTATATCTTCTTTAAATTTCTTGTAGAATTCAGCTGTGAATCCATCAGGACCTGGACTTTTCTTTGTTGGTAGGCTTTTTTATTACATTTCATATTTTGTTGGCTGTTATTGGCTAATTAAGAGTTGTTATATCTTCTTGATTTAGTTTTGGTAATTTGTACCTTTCGAGGAATATGTCCATTTCTTCCGTGTCTTCTATTCTGTGAGCGTAAGGATTCTCGAAGTAACTGTTGATAATCTTCTGAATTTCCACTGGGTCTGTGGTGATTTCACCCTCTTCATTCCTCATCGCTTGTACTTGAATTTTCTTTTTGATGAGGTTGGCTAGAGGCTTGTCAACTTTATTTAGTATTTCAAAGAACCAACTTTTTTATTTGTGGATTCTTTGAACTGTATTCTGTATCTCAATTGAATTAATTTCTGCTTTAATCTTTATGATTTCTTCCCATCTTTGCACTCTGGGTTTTGTTTGCTCTTCATTTTCTAGTTGTCGGAAGTGCAACATTGAGGTACCCATTTGTTCCCTTTCTGTTTTCCTAATGTGTGAGTTCATAGCTATTATTTTCCCTCTAAGAATTGCTTTCATAGCATCCCATAAATTCCAGTAAGTTGTACTTGAATTTTCATTGAATTGTAGATATTGTTGAATTTCTTGTTGAATTTCTTCTGCAACCCATTGATTGCTCAGAAGGCTGTTGTTTAGCTTCCATGAATTTAGTGGGATTTTCTGGTTTCTTTTGTCATTTATTTCCAGTTTCATTGCATTGTGGTCAGATAGTATGCATGAGATAATTTTTATTTTCTTGCATATACTTAGGCATGACCTCTGGACTAGTATGAGGTCTATTTTGGAATATGACCCATGTGCAGCTGATAAAAGAGTGTATTCAGCTGTGGTTGGGTGAGACACTCTGTATATGTTCATCAGGTCCATTTGTTCCAAGCTCTGGTTCAGTTCTGCTACTTCCTTGCTATTTTTTTTTCTGGTTGACCTATGTTTTTGAGATAAGGCTGTGTTAAGTTAAGATTGCATTCTTAGACAATAAGTTTTTCATGTCCCTTAAGATTTGTCTTAGTTGGTTGCTCCTGTGTTTGTTTCACAAATATTTATGAATGTTACTTCTTGCTCTTGAATTTTTCCCCTGACCAGTTTATAGTGGCTTTCTTTGTCATTTGATTCTTTTTAGTTTGAAGGTGAGACTCTGAGAACAGAATTGCTACTCCTGCTTTTTTCTGAGGTGTTGGGGCATGTAGTATTGTTTTCCATCCTTTGACTTTGAGCCTATAAATGTACTTTTGAGTGAAGTGTGCTTCTTGTATACAGCATATTGTTGGATTTTGTTTCCTAATCCATTGTGCCAGTCTATTTTTTTTTAATTAGAGAATTGAGTCTATTTACATAGATGGTTATGATTGAAATGTGCTGACTTACGCTTGTCATATTTACCTGGTGTTGTTTACTCCTTTGTAACCTGTGTTTAATTGTCTGTCCTATTTAGTGGGTTATTTCCATTCTCATTCATGAAGTTCTGGTCAATGTAGTCTCTCACTTGGGAAGGGCTGGTTTTGTCATCATGAAATTCTTTAGTTTTTCTTTGTCATGGAAGTGTTTCACTTCTCCATCAAACTTGAAAGCGAATTTTACATGGTATAATCGTCTGGGCTGGAATTTATTTTCGTGTAGGACTTGAAGAACTCTGCTCCATGCTCTCCTTGCCTTCATTGTTTGTGGAGAGAAGTGAGCTGTAATTCTGATGGATTTTCCTTTGTATGTGAGCTCCTTCTTCTCTCTAGCAGCTTTCAGTGTATTATTTTTGTGTTGGATTTCTGGGATCTTGACTATTATATGTCTTGGTGTGTTTCTACTTGGGTTGAAGCTATTTGGTGCTCTGTATACTTTGGTGACCTGAATGTTGGATTGTTTCCTCATGTTTGGGAGATTTTCTGCAATTATTTCTTCCCAAATTCTTTTTATGTCATTTGTATTGACTCCTTCATTCTCATTTATACCAATTATTCTCACATTGTTCATCCTGGCATCCTCTTGCAGGTGATGGATTTTTTTTTTCCTGCATTCTCATTGTTTTTAAGAGATACTTTCTTACCTTTTCACTAGCTGCTCTGGCATCTTCAAGATCTGAAACTCTGTCTTCGCTTTCACTCAGATGGATTTGTAGACTTGTGATTGCTATTTTTCCTTCTTCTATATCTCTTTGACTGTGTTTCATGTGTTCTATTTCTTTTCTGTATTGCTCATTCAAGGCATGTTTCTGATCTCCTCAATCTTTTTATCTATGTCTTCTTTAGAGGTAGTTATTAATTCTTTTTCTGCAGTGTTTCTTAAGAGTTGGGTTTCCTCGGTATATTTCTGGACTTGTTTCTGTATTTCATATGCTATGACTTCAAAGAATTGTTCTTTTTCAAAGAATTCTTTTTTGATATCAGAACTTATTTCTGCTTTGAGTTCCTCATGATCTTTCTGCTGTTGTTTATTTGCTTCAGGTGCTGTTAGTTCATGTATTTCAGCTGGAGTAGTGCTCTCTGCACTTGTTCTGGGTGAGCATAGTTTTTCCACCCAATGTTTCTGGAATTCATTCTTTATTTCAGATACTATATTTTCAGATATTTCTTTTTTAATTTGGGGAATTACTTCTTGTTTTATTTCCAATAACCTTTCTGCTGTTGTTCCTTTGCTGCTGGATCTTTTAATTCATTCATTGCAGCTGAGCTAGTGTCCTCTGTCCTTACTAGCGGACTTGAGGTCTGGGATTGTGTTTTTCCCCTTCTCTTTGTCATTTTGTATAGCACTGACCTTTGATCATTGGTGTAGAGCTTTGGTGCAGCTATAACCTTAGCTCGGTGTGTGATTTGGGTGCCAGTTTATTAAGTTTGAGATTTTCCAGTTATGCCTATCCTGGATCTAGCTGTTGTGTTCAGTTCTCTTTTTTCTGCAGCTCCTTTGGTTCCCTCTGTTGGTTCCCTCTTCAGGCGTGCACGAACCGAACTGGGATGCAGAGCAAGTAATGAAAATTCCCCGTCTTAGTTGGCTTTGGGGCGAGCATCCGGAAAATTGCTGGGGTCAGCCCTCCTGTGTCAGGCAGGTTGCTTTCTAGGTGGGCGGGCCTGCGCTTTGTTGGGTCTTCTGTGCTCACAAAAGGATAGTGGATGATCTTATTCACTGAGTAGGCTGTACTGGGTTGGCCAGCCTGTGCTGGGTCTGGGTCTACAGGCCGTAACCCAAGAAGGCTGGGAAAGGTCCCTCTGGTGCAACAGGCCTGGAGCCCTCACAGGCCAGGCTATGCTGAGTTTTGGGCCATGGCGTTGGACTAGGGATTCCTAAGAAATGTCCCTCCAGCATAGCAGGCTTGGAGTTTTCACTCCAGGCCGACCTGCACTGGGTCTGGGGCCCTGGGGTTGGGACCGACAATCGCTGGGAAATGTTTCTCTAGTGCAGCAGGCCTGGAGCTCTCACTGGGCCACTAGTGGTGGGGGCGTAGGGAATCCCCGGAAAATGTCTCTCCGGCTCGAAGGGCCTGGAGTTGTACACTCACTGAACTTTGATGCCCAGATAATTGGGGAAATTCCACTCAGCAGGCTTTAGGACAGAGGATCCAGGGAGGTGCTGGTGAGTGGGTCCTAAGGTTTCAGGCCAGTCACAGGTTTGGAGGGCTTGGGGGCAGGGATCTGGGTAGCACGCACAGGAAGAAGCCAAAGGCTCTCCCTCAGACTTCCACACATTCATTGATCTGGGAAGCCTGGTGAGTCGTGCAAATTCCCACTCTCTGGGAGAGCTTGGGGCAGGATCCAGGAGGCCGCTGAAGTCAGCCGCTATCTCAGGCCGGTTTCTGGCTGGGCGGCGTGGGCAGGATCGAGGAGGATTGCATGAGGGTTTTCTATAGTATTTTCATTAACTCCTGCACATTCTTAAACAATACATTGGAATTTTGATCTTTCCTTTCTTTATTTTCCTCCTCTTGAGAAAAAAATAAAATAGCATATGGTTTTCTTATGCAGTTTAGGCTGGACTTGGACGCAATTTTTAGCCCAACTGTCCTTGAACCCACAGTGACCCTTCTGCCTCAGCTTGTGGAATATTGTACTTATAGTTCTATACTTCTATGACCAAATTCATCTTTGATTTGTTCCAATTTTTACTTTATTATTAGTTATTTAAATGATTATTATTGTATATATTTATTCATGTTAGAATTAATTTTTATTGAGTTTATGATAGAAATGTGTGTAGTGGGGCTGGAAAGATAGCTTAATAGAATAAGACTTACCTGTCAAATGCAAGGGCAGAGTTCTATCCCCAGTTTTGCGAAAAAAAAAAAAAAAAAAAAAAAAAAAGAAATAGGTGTAGTGACAAATAGGACTCAGAAATTAGTCTACTTTCACTTTTATTTTTAAATCAATTTTATGGAGAAAGAAATAGCAATGAGAATGTTTCCAAACAGGTTAATAGAACAGTTACAATAACTAATACATTGCATATTGTTGTCTTCATAGTAGTTATTCATAGAATAAGATTTAAACATGCTATCTTTTCTAAACACTATTAGTATGAATCTTTCTTCCCATTAAACTAAGAGAAAGTGGCTATATATCTATTCTAACTATTTTGTAAAGATAGATAGTAGATAGATAGATAGATAGATAGATAGATAGATAGATAGATAGACAGACAGATACATAGATAGATGATAGATACATAGATGTATGTTTTTCCACTACAAAATGGTCCTTCATTTATAGCCCCCTTTTGTGGTTAGTTTTGTCAGAGGTAGGTATTCCATTGCCATTCAAATTCTTCAGATGTGTGAATTCTGCAATATAATCCAATATAGTCCAGTAATTGTTAATAATAGTGGGTTATCCACAGAACTAGCAATGTCAGAATCTGTTGACTTGAGCCTCTCACAGCTCAGCTTATTAATATGACTTTACTTTTTGTACCCCATTTTTATACTTTTCTGCTAGTTGGTTAAGACCAAGATAAAGCAGACCTATATAACAAAAAATGTAACTTCTGTATCTGCTAAGGTCAGTCAAATCCCCTCAGCATTTACCTTGAAACCATGTACAGCAGTTTGTAGATCTTTTGTCAGCCATGTGGATGACTCACCACTATTGCTTGACCAATTTGCTCTCTGAGAATGTTTTCTCTCCATATGACTCTCCTTAGGAACACTCTACATCATCGATCACTTTCCTCTGTGGCTCCATTCCACTTTTAATTATTACTACGTTTTTCAAAGTATAAAGTATAAAATAGCCATGCCAAAGGAAACATTTTCTTTATTTCTATCAATATATGCTGTTATAAACCTGAGAAGATTGCATCCACCTAAATATAAAAGTAAAGCCATATTAATATGTTGAGCTGTAGAAGGCTCAAGTCAACAACTTCTGACATTTCCAGTCCTATGGATCACCTACTACTATTATGGACCACTGGACTGTATTGGATTATTTTGCTAAATTCACACATCTACAATATTTAAATGGCAATGGAATACCTATCTCTGACAAAACTAAAAAAAAAAAATGGGACACAAATGAAGGACCATTTTGTAACTGTACATACAAAATAGTTGGGTAAATATACAGCTACGTTCTCTTAACTTAGTGAGAAGAAAGATTTGTATCAATAGTGTTTGGACAGGATATCATGTCTTAATCTTGTACTATGAATAACCACTATGAAGACAATAATATGCAGTATATTAATTATTACAAATGTTCTACTAATTGGTTTTGAAACTGTCTCATTGCTATTTGTTTCTCAATAAAATTAAATTTAAAAAAAGGAAAAAGACTAATCTGTCAGCCAACACTAAAACAAATTAAAATAAGATAAAAAAAATCTGAGAAAATATTCCCAGAGAGTGATGTAGGATAGGCCTTGTTATAATATACTTTATTTACTTATTCAAAATTTTTAAAAAAGTGATGAAATGTTTGTCATTATTTATGTTGCAAAGTGTATAACAGGAAAGATTGTTTCATTTTAAAGAGACCTCCTTATGTACTTCAAATGATTTGTCAGCATAAAATTCTACAGATGATGAGAGGACGTATTTTCAAGATAAGAAGAATGCTCCACAGCAAGCACTTTCTCCATTTTGCTGTTCCTGTAAACACAGTCATCTTCGACCAATGCTTATGTCTACATGTATTACGTCAGGAGGTGTGTTATGATGATGCAGATCTTCCATCAGGTTCTGAGACAACAAATCATGGGCTGATGTTCTATCGTTAAACTTCCTATGAGTGTTCAATACCCAGAAAAGAGTGTTCAAACAAGTTTCTAACCAAAGTGGGAGATTTCGTGAATAGTAAGAGAACAAATAGTATGTAACAGTAGCTTGTTTCATAAGTTGTCTTATTTCCAGACTGTTTTCTACTTTCTTCCTTCTTAGTAGAGCTGAGATATCCTTTGCTACACAGTGTGGGCCATACAACATGTCAACGTAACAATTAAAGTACAATTTTTCTTTTTGTGAGACAGGCTGTTGCCTCGTACTTCAAACTGACCTTGAATTCACTAGAGTGAGGCCCATCTTGAACTTCTGAGATCCTCTTGCCTCAGCTTCTTTACTGCTGGGATTATCAGGCTATGCTGCCACACCTGGCTGTCACTTCTATCTTGCTTTACCTTTTCAGCTATAAAATCCAATCTGTGCGTAATGTTTGATTTGTAGTAAGAGTTTGTTATATGGTGAAAAGGACAATGTTATCTGGTATTTTATGACTGAGGTAAGAGATTAATGTGAAGTTGTTAATGCAGCAGGGAAAATTATACTTTTTCTGTCAAGCTCATCTAATAGCCAGGAATAATTTGAAGAGAGGGCAATTATCAATACAGAATGTCAACTATTTTGTCTAAGGGTTCATGTTTTAATCACAAACATTAACTTATGATCTGATTATATTTGAGTCAGTATGTTTTACAGACAATCTATAGTTTATTTAAGGACACTTCTTCCAAAATAATGGAAATTTGGTATTTTCTAGATGTAGCATATGTAAGTAAGGATTTATAGAACAGTAAGAAAATAGATCCTGCATACATGTTATGATTTGTGTCCAGTTGTGCTTTCAAAGTCTCCTCCATTTACTGGGACAGAGTTCTAGAGTTTATGATTAATTCATGATTCACTGATGGAATTTTGGGTGTGAGTGCCATACTCACCCTGGGGTGGATGGCCTGAAAACAATAGAAGGAAGGGAGAGAGACTTGCTAGCTGTCCCAGCTGTTCCTCCTCCTTTTGGTTCTTGCTGGTTTAAGTTTTCTGTTTTTTGTTTTTGTTTTTCCATTGCCATGAACCGCTGTCCTCTTCCATGTGCTGCTCTGCCTTGGAGCCAGCCAAGTATGGACTGAAACCTCCACAAACTGAGAACTAAATAAGTCTTTCCTTCCTTAATTCTGGGTGTCAGGTATTGTGCCCCAGGAAAGAGAGAAAAGTAACTCAGACAATACTATTAGCTGACAGATGCAACAATGACATTGCATACTTCAATGTTTTTGAATATAAGAAAAATATCAGCGAATGCAAGTTCTGCTTAACAATCTATTATTTAGAAGGAAGTGTGACATTGGAACATTGTTTTAGAACATTTATTTATTAACCATTTCATAAAAATGTGTATTGTGCTGGGCGTGGTGGAGCATTTCTGTAATCCCAGCACTTGGGAGGCTGAGGCAGGAGGATTGTTGTGAGTTCGAGACTAGTCTGAGCTACAAAGTGAGCTTTAAGCCAGCCTGAATTGCATAGTGAGACCCTGTCTCAAACAGACAAAAAAAAAATGTGTATTGAATCTGCAGCCTCAGACTCTATTTTATTAACAAGTACTTATAGTTGATACATAAATGGAAAATACATCTCCCCCTCATTATTAAAATTGTTCATATACATGTAAATTCATGTGTCTCTACCCTCTACCTCCCACTTTACATCTTCTGCAATTTCAACCAGGTCCTAAATTAACTGCTATTCTGCAAACGTGAGATTATTCATTCAACACATTTGGTGGATTGACAACAGGTGGTCAGCTTTTCACACCCAGCTGACCTGAACCAGTGTGGTGCTAGTTGTGTGAGACTTACCTGCTGATTGTCTCCAGCAGCACAAGACAGAGCTGGAGAGGCTTTTGTTGGGAGCTGTTTGATTCTCTGGGAGGAGCTTGTTATGCTGGTTTTCATGATGAACTCAGCTGTTCTCGTGGTCAAAATGAGGCGAGGACCTTCTCACTGACAATGGCTACAGCTCACATTGTGGGAGCTCTGGTCGGCACTTTGACCATTGTTTCCTGGATCCAGAAGGTAGGACGACGTACTCTCCATCTCATGGAGAAGCTTGTCACATTGGCTTTCCTGATGGGAACTCAGCTTTCCTCATCGTCGGAGGTGCCCAGGATCCCCAGGATCCCACTGTCACTGAGGATGGCTGTGGTAGCTTTCAGGGGAGCTCTGGTTCTTTGAGCATTGCTTCCTGGCTCCATTTTGGATCACTCAGTCTGCTAGTACAGATCCTTTGTCCTGCTGGCACAGATTTTCTAGCTTCCTTCACTGATCTTTGGATCTTCCCAATGCAGATCCCTGAAGTGAATTGTCATGGGCTCTTTACCTCAGTTAAACTCTTACAGAGGCATTATTATAGGCTATAGGTTTTCAGCTATATTCATGTAAGACATTACCATGGGGTCCAGTCCTTCAGCTGGATTCTTTGGTCTTTGGTGTGAAGAAAAATTTCTTTCATTCTCTTTGTGTATGATTCTTTGGATGACTATTATAAAATGAATTTCCTGTATGGTGTTGTTCCTCTGGCAAAACCCCAATCCAACACACATCTGAAATTGGCATAAATACATTTTTCAGAATGTGTGAATTTGCAGTCTCCTTCATCACTTTCCTTGGAGGTGCTAAACAATGGCCTTCCTATTCTCAAGATACAGAAGTGATAGAAAAATTAAGAAAAATGATACCTTAAGTGTTTATTCCTTTAATTGCATAAAAAGCCTGAAACAGCTACAAGAGGTAAAATTCAATTGCAAAACAATTCTGTTCTCTATGAACAAATACTCCACTTATAAATGCTAAAAAAAACCAAAAACATAGTATGGAGATTAATCATTGAAATGAAAAACAGTTTTTTGTGAACTTAGTATTAGGTGGGAAGTTTCATTAGTCCTTTAATACTTTGATTCCAGAAAATCATCCTGTATTCAATAAGGTCATAGGCACAACATGTTTGTTGTGGTAGTAACCTAACTTAGGAATATTGGTCCTCAACAAGGGGTAGAAGGGACCACCTCTCCGATGAATTTAAGCAGCTGCATCTGCGGGCAAGTCTTTGCTCTGTGCATCCTGCAGTTGTCAGTCTACTGCCCTTCTGAAACATATTCTTTGAACCAAGGCAGATTTCTAGAGAACACTAAGTAGGTAAATATCATTCAATTTTAACTTCTGAACCCATGTTCATTACAAAGAATAACACACTCAGATAACGCCATGTTCAAGTAGTACATTATAAGACTCTTTACCTGGACTTTGACATAAAGGAGTGTTGGACACTGAGAGACACGTCATTGAGTTCAATATTATTTTGTAATTCAGAGCCCAAACCTAAGTAAGCATTTACATACTAATCAATCATGCTTTCCAGTCTTGAGGCCTTGTTACATGATTTATTGGTATAAGAGTAAAAAAGAAAAAAATCATAATTGTTTTAAAGTTTCAAAGGTTACCATGACCATAAAAATTTACATTCGTGTTAAGAAATGTTGTTTACTTGATTAATTCTTTATTCTTTAATATTATGACTTCAGAAAATGATTGATAAGTATTGAGTTAATCATTCTAGGCAATTTTCATTTATTTTAATATACTGATGTGTTTCTGATAAGTGCAATGGAAGAGTTCAAATGACAGGCCTTTTTTCCTTTCAATTAGTTTTTCTTGGTATATTTTAAATATGCATCATGATCACATCCTTCACAGGGCATTTGTACCTGTGCATAACTTGGTTTTTACCTCTTTACCACCCTTGTTGTACAAAAGCTTTGTTTTCATTTTCTCCTATTGTTTTACTTTCCCCTACTTTCCTTTACCTCTTTTACTCTTCCTTATTCTCTTCCACATTTGAACATATTCTTCCTGTTTCCCAATACCCATTATACATTTAGGGCCTTTCTTCTGGTTTCTCACACCAGAAATACAATGTGGTGTTTTGCACTAGATTGCCCAACAGGGAAACGCAAATTGAGACCACCATGAGCTGTCAGTACGCGGTTGCTAGCTGAATTGCAAAACTTTGATAACTGCAGTGTGGTGGGAAGTGGAATAATTGAAACTTTTCACCAGTAGTCAAGCACAACATGGTGCACTCAATTAAGAAAAAGCTGGAAGAGATAATATAAACATGGATTTCCACACAGCCATCTCTTAACTAGGCAACTGTGTATCAGGGTGTACAATGTTCTGAGCAATTTCACTCATAACAGGTAAAAATGAGAGACAATGTTCGCAAGAAAGGTTATTGGATAGAGCTTATGGTTTATAACATAATGAACTAATACAGAATAATAAAAAGAAAGAACTCATGATGCATACCACATCAGTAAATTTGAAAAATACTTATGGTAAGTGAAAAAAAGATGTGAGAAAGGCCAGTTCACTCCATTTACATCTGCACTTTTGCATTTGAGAGAGCTGAGACTGTTACATTACTTGATGGTAGTCCGAGGGCCTGACCTTGGTTTGAAATTATACCGTCTGTTGTTGGCTCAGTTTCTCTTCTCTTGTTGCTGGAACAAATATCCGACACTCAGTATGAAGGAAGAAAAGGTTTATTTAGCTCATGGTACCGGAGGTTTCAGTCCGTACTCAACTGGCCCCAAGGAAGGCTGGCGCATTACCATGGGCAGCAGTTCCTGGAGGGCGGCAGTTCCTGGAGGGCGGCCTTCCATCGAGGCAGAAGGCAGCAAAACAGCAAGAGCAAGGAGGAGGAGGAACAGAACACTGGGAACAGAGAACTTGTCTGTCTCCCTTAAGTTACATTCAGGCTATCCGCCCCAGGCTGGGTGTAGCACTCGTGCTTGTTTTCCCAGCAGCACTCAAACCTATAATCCCAGTGGATCATGAGTTAATCACACACAGTAGAAGTCCCCCCCATGACTGCACGAGATTTTGGAGGCACAACTGGACAAAACTATAACACCTGTAAACTAGAGAACTTGGTATTATGGAAAGTAGACCTTAATAAACTGATTCTTTAAAAGTTTTTTTTTTTTTTTTTTTTTTTTAATTGGTGAGCATGGTAGTATTCCAAAGTGACAATCTAAATTGAGTGTTTCTGAACATCTGAGTCAACACAGCATTTTTCTACTTACATTCAGGAGCTTTAGTTTCAATTGTTAGGGTTATTTTTCTTTTATCTAAATTCAAATAGGAATATGATAAATATGAGGTTTGAATTGCTATATGTTCATTAAGATGACATAAACATTCTCTAGAAACTCATGTTGTTACACAAAAGCTGTTTTCTTTTTACAAAAGCTGGCAAAGTAGCCCTTACAGGAGAAAATCAGTATCTGTGATCCAACTTAGAGCCCATTTAATTATTCCTCAGTAGCAAATATAGAAGTTGCAAAGTAGGTAAAATAAACTGTAGCCCAACTTTCAAAACTTACACACAAGGGCCGGTGGTAAAGCTCAGAGGACTAATCACTTACTTAAGGAAGTGCAGAGGCCAGAGTTTGATACCAGCATCACACATCGCGCTGGCCCTGCTCTCAGGGGCGCTGAGCCAGCGACGGAGTCCAGGCACAGTGGTGCGCGCCTGTCATCCCAGCCCTGGGAGGCAGAAACAGGAGGATCACTACAAGTTCAGGCTGCATAGTGAGCCCTGAAAAAGAAACTATAAAATTCTGCATTTTGTAGGGTTTATGCCATTTTAAATTAGTATAACTTCCATTTCCTATGTCTTGTGATCTTTAGCATCGGTTTTAGCCTGCACTATACTTATTCTCAAAATAAAAGTGAAAATAGCCGAGCGTGGTGGCGCATGCCTGTAATCCCAGCACTCGGGAGGCTGAGGCAGGAGGATTGTTGTGAGTTCGAGACCAGCCTGAGCTACAAAGTGAGCTTAAAGCCAGCCTGAACTGCATAGTGAGACCCTGTCTCAAAAAGACAAAAAAAAAAAAAAAAAAAAAAAAAAAAAAAAAAAAAAAAAAAAAAAAAAAA
>PVKA01011467.1:0-60822 GCA_004027165.1 Ctenomys sociabilis
AAAGAAAAAAAAAAAAAAAAAACTGAAAATAGCACAAAACTTTTCAGTCACCAAAGAAACTGTATAAATGGATTAAATTGGCATATGTATTAAAATAGTTTCGAAATGATAAAGTAAAGAATTGGAGAATCTAGGTCTTAACCATCCAGCAGAAAAGTATAAAAATGAAGTATACATCGCGAGGCCATAATATTAAGCTGAGCTGTAAATGGCTATGGTCGACAACTTCTTTGAATAACTCACTATTGTTGTGGAATGCTGGACTGTGTTGGATTGTGGTATCGAGTTCAAGCACCTAAGTTAGTTGAATGACAATGGAGTGCCCATCTTTGACAGGTATAGACAAAGGAAGGGGTATAGAAAGAAAAATTATGATGTGTGTGTAAAGACAGTACAGTTGGGCTAGATAACGCTGTGCTTCTACATAATCCTATGAGAGGCAAGATTTGCACTGATGGTGGTTGGACAGGGATATTATGTCGGCTTCTAGTACGATGGTCATCCACTAGGAAAATAATTATTGAATTTTTGATATAACTCAGGTATAAAAAATAAGATAAGTAAACAGCTACACTCTTAATTTACTGATAAGATACATCTGCTCTAATAATGTCTATAAGTATAACATCATGTGTGCACCTTGTACGATACCAAAACAGTATGAAAACAGTTTGCAATGTATTAATTTATCGAATCTGTCTTGTTAAGGTGTCTTAAAACTGTCTGATTAATATTTGTACTTCAACAAAATAAAAAATAAATTAAAAAAAAAAAAAAAGAATTTGGAGAACAGCCAGTTAGCTCCATGGATGGGTGGGGGGTGGACACCTGGTGTGTCACGCCGGCCCCGCCCCAGGGCATGCTGGGATGGTCACTGAGACTGGATGTGGCGGCAAGCAGCTGTAATCCCAGTGCTTGGGAGGCTGAGAACAGGAGAATCACTATGAGTCTGACCCACATGGTGAGCCCGTGTAAACCCTGTAGACTCTGGAAAAAAAACATCAAAAGAAGTTGGGAAATTGGGGGCTGGCAAGATAGCCCAGCAGATGGAAGCACCTGCTTATGCAAGCTTACGCGCCGTAGGCGACTGCAGTCTGAGGCCTGGCACCACGTGCTGCTGCACCAGCCCGGCCCTGAGAGCGGGCTGAGCTGGCCAAAAAAAAAAAAAAAGAATTTGGGAAATTACCCAAACTTCTGCCTACTTCTGTGTGTTTTATATTTTGCTCTTTATGTATGTGTATATATTTTGAGTTTCTTATCTAAGAGAAACCATGTGTCTTGAAGCTGTGTCTGACTCATGTCAGCATATGTTCTCAGGTTGCATCCATTTACCTGTGAATGACTCAAGTCTCTCTTCTTTGTAGCAGAATATTGCTGCATTCTGTATAAATGTCACGATTTCCTTATTCATCTATTGATGGACATACATACTATTTTTAATATCTAGCTATTATAAGCAGTGCTTCTCTAGACATGGATGTGCAAGCATCTTTACAATATTATGACTTTAACTCTTTGGGGAAGATACTGGGAAGTGAGAGCATCGGGTCAAAAGGAATTGTTCTTTTTAGTTTTCTGAGGAATCTTTACACAGATTTCCATAGTAGGTGTGTCCATTCCCACCAAAAATGTATTAGATTTTTTTATAATGCTCATTCTGGGGTAAGATAATATCAATGTAACTTTAATTTGCATATATCTAGTGGTCAATTATATTAATTTTTTTTTGTCTTTTTTGAGACAGGGTCTCGCTATGCAGTTCAGGCTGGCTTTAAGCTCACTTTGTAGCTCAGGCTGGTCTCGAACTCACAACAATCCTCCTGCCTCAGCCTCCCGAGTACTGGGATTACAAGCATGCGCCACCACGCCCGGCTAATTTTTTTCATATATTTATTGTGCTTCTGTTGGGCACTGTCTATTCAGTTAGCTTTTTTTAAATTTTTGATTGATATCTGGAGATATCTTAGTTTTTCTCAGTCCTTTATTCTAGATGGTGGCCCTCTGGCTGAGAAATAGCTGGCAGAAGACTTTACTCATTCTGTAGGATTTCTCTTCATTCTTTTAGTTTCTTTTTCTATGAAGAAACTTTAATTTTTTAGGATCCCATTTATTGAGTCTAGATTTTGTTTCTTCTGCTACAAGGGCTCTGTTCAGAAAGCCCGCACCTGTGCTATGACTTCAGTAGCTGAACCTATTTTACCTTCCAATAGATTATGTTCCTGTTTTATCACTTAGATCTTTGTTCCTTTTTATTTCATTTTATTACATAGTAACAAATATGGGTCGAGACCCAATCTTCTGCATGTAAATATCCAATTTTCCCAGCACCACTTATTAAAGAGACTATCTTTCTTTCATTGTTTGTTTCCATCAACGATCAAACAAGTCTATATGCCTGGAGTTGGTTCTGCTTCCTCTGTCCTTTCCCCAGAATCTATACGCCTGTTTTTGTACCAGTACCATCATATTTTAATCACCATAACTTTATAGTATAACTTTAAACCTGGTATTGTGATGCCATCTCTGTGCTTTTGTTAACTAGGATTGCTCTTGCTACAATGGGACTCTTCTTCTTCATTATAAATTTTAGAATTATTTTCTCGCAGCCTGTGAGAAGTGTCGTTAACATATTTGTTAGAATTAAATCTCTATAAATTTCAAAGTATGGTACAGTATTTTGGTTGTATTAGTTTTGCCTATCCAGAAATGGGATATCTTTTCATTTTTTGATATGCATCTCAGTTTCCTTTTTCATAATGATGTAATTTTTATCATAGAGATCTTTTACTGCTTTGGTTAGGTTAATTGTTGATGCTATTATCAATGATATTGTTTTGATTATTTTCCACTAAGTTTCTTACTAAGGTATAGGAGCATTACTGATTTGTGTGCGTGTGTGTGTGTGTTCCTTTTGTGTCCTGCTACATTGCTGAATCTGGTTAATGATTCTAGGACTCTTTTGGTTTACCTTTTGGGTCATCTAAGTATAGGAATATGTCATCAGCAAATGATGTTATCACTTCTGGTTTTGGGCTTTTCGTAATTAGTAGTGATTTTATTAATGCATTATTAGTGCCTGTTGTTAAATTGTTCAAGGCTTTTAAGTCATCTTGGTCCAATTTTGGCAATTCAAATGTATCTATGAATGCCTCCATTTCTTTTGAGGTTTCCAATTTTATGGCATACATCTTTGTGAATAAGTTGTTAATTTTCTCGATTTCAGTGGTATCTGTTGTGATTTCAGCTTTTTGTTTCTAGTTTCATTGATTCATGATTGGATAAAGGTTTGCCTATTTTGTTTGCTGTTTCAAAGACCCAGATCTCTTGATTCATTTGTATTTCGAGGGGTCTCTATTTTATTTATTTCTGCTATGACATTTGTACTTTTCTTCTCTGCACAAGCTCTGGTTTTGGGTTGTTCCTATTTGTCTAGGTCCTTGAGATGTTCCCTTTGATTATTTACTTAGGCTCACTCTGTTTTCCTGATGTGGGATTTCACAGCTATGTAGGCAGAAGAGTCCAATCTAGGACAGGGATTGCAAGTTGATTTCTTGAGAAATTTCATTGCAAGCTCCTTTTGTCTTTAATGTTTGTGTTAACAATGTTGTTAATTCTTATGTATCTGTTTGTTACAGAGATTCACGTGTATTTCTTTTTTTTTCTGATTGAATCCTCATCTTGAGTATCCATATCCTTTAAAGATAGCAGATTTGGTGCTTTTCTGTAACAGTCTGTACGATTATGTTCCTGTATTAGATTTCTGGTATTTTCATTGTTATGTAGGATGGAAGTTTTTTCCTGATCATTGCTATTTGGTGTTCCATATGCCTCACTTATGTATATGTTAATTTTTTTCCATGTCTGGGAAATTTTCTACTATTACTTCTATAAACAGTTTTTTAGTACCCTTTGAGCAGTCTTCTGATTTGTCATTAATGCCAGTGACTCCAATATTAGTCTTCTTTGAATCATCTATCAACTTTTGGATCCATTTTTCATGTGCTTTTGTTGGCATTAATTGTTCATTGACCGTGGCCCTGTCTTCTAGATTGGACCCTTCTGCCACCCATACTTTCACTCATATTTTTAATCTCCTGGATTTCTTATTAGGACTTTTCATATGGACTTCTATCCTTTCCTGTAGTGGGTAATTATGTTTCATATCTTTTTCTTTAGATCCATTAAATTTTCTGGCTTCTCTAGAATCAATGATCATTTGTTTCATTCAGTCCATTATCAAATTAGTTATATCTTCTTGAACTTCCTCGAACACACTAGGAGCTGTTTTACCCCCATGGATACTCTTCCAGACATTTCTGCTTGCAGCTTATGGCTTCTTCCCTCTCACACCACACCCCCCCAAAATAGTTTTGTGGGAGCTGAGAGCTTTGTGGAGTCACTTTGATGCTCTCTTTTCATGTCCCATGTATGCGTGCGCACACGTGTGTGTGTGTGTGTGTGTACACGCATGCCCAGCTTCTTCAGTCCAGTGCTCCTTTGTTCAGGAAAGAACCACAGTACTGTTTATGCCCCCCAGGGAATCCAGATATTGGCAAACCTGTTGATATCAATAGCTATGTCATGTTGACTGTAGTAGTTAAGTCTGTGAAAACAAGGGTATTGAATATCAGCTGGATACTGGCTAACTCTTAGAACCACCCATGAACTGCCCATAATCAGAGCAGAACTGGCAAGAATCTGGTAGTTTGGCTACTGTCTTCTCATGCATGGATTCATGAGGTCATAGCCAGCAGCAGGTCAGGGGCCATGGGCTGTCCCTCCTGCCTCCCAAACTGGTTGCACAAGTGACAACACATTTCTGTCAGCTAAGGACCTGGTTTAGAAAATTTCGTTTTCAGAGTATCCTATGGCTATATCAGTTCAAGAATGTTTTAAGTATGGTGTTAGGTAGCTGCACATGTTTCACTCCCCATTCTACCCATTTAAGTTGGCTATTCCACCTCTTTGTCATGTAAAACATTTTGTGGTCACATTATTGCAGATTTCTTCCAAAATATGCACTGTGTCACTCATAGCAGTTGTCATTAGCCTTGAAGAATGCTTCAAGCAAAACTTTACAAGCTGCTGTGCTTTCTGTAAGTCAAAGCTGCTTTCTTTTTATCTACAAATGTTTCTAGTATTCTTCGTAATTTTCTTACAGGTTTATCTTTGTGTTCATGTCAATCATGGGACTGCATGAGCTCTGATAGTTATTTTACCTTTTTATTTTCAAGCCTTTCCATTGTTTCAAGTTCACACTTCCATTGTATATGCTCCATTGCTTTGCCTCAACTTCTCAATTTCTGTTGTCTGACTATGCAGCCCTGTTTTAGGGTAAAAATAAATTTAAACATTTTTGTCTTTTAATTTTTATTTTTATTAGTACATGTTCACAGTACATAAGGATTGCAGTTGTCATGGGGAGTTGGAACATATACATAACAGGTTAATTCCTTTTCCCTCCCCTTCTTGTCTCTGTTCATCTCCTTTCCTTTTATAAAACATGTAGCATAATCAAAGACAGAAAGAAATCATGGCTTCATCTAATTTTTAAAAGCTAGTTTCAGACAAGCCTAGTTACTTGGGCTTGCTGGGATCAGCATTTAAAGACTGACTTGAGCTTTTTAATTTCCGGTGACTAGAAGTGGTCCAGAGGGCGGAGCCTCATGTCGGTTCTGACAGCAGAAATGTATTTTGGTCTTTTTGAAATGATTTTCACAGTGACCCCACCCTGCTTTTATAATGCATGCATCAGCTATTCACAGAGGGAAAAATAGTGGTTTAAATGGTTATCTCTGCCATGTAAAAGAGAAGCTGTCTGAGATTGTGATGAAAGGCTCACAGTCCTTCTGGCCTTTCATTTTCCATTCACGGAGGGGGTTTTGCAGCACTTGCTAGAAGCACCATGAGACAGTTCAGCTTGCATCTCATGGGCTAGGATGTAGCTGCACAGGATCATGTTTGGCTGTACAGAAGCTTAGAATATGTAGCCTTTAGGAGCATCACAAAGTCTGAGTTCTTTTCTAAGAATAGGAGATTACAGTGATATTAACTCATCTTGGTTATTTGTGACATATAAGAATTTTTCAACTGGTGCCATTAAGTGGAAAATACACAAAATGGGTACAGATGAAAAATAAGTTTCTTTGGCTTTTAGTTATAGTCTTGTCTAAACACACACACACACACACACACACACACACACACACACACACACACACACACATACACACATCCCTACCTGTAAATCTAAACCAATCTTTTTGGAAACAAAAAATTAAGCATTTTCTACAAATGAATAAAATAATATACCGGCAGTCTCCGTGGCTTGTTCTAGCCTTACGCTGCATACTGCATGCCTTTTGGGACACCAGGAAGCAACGCCCTGTATCAGATGGCAGCATTAGGTCTGTCCCAGTAAAGCACTATGCAGTTTGGACAAAGGTGCCTCATCATGGAACATTAGTGTCCAAATCATGGAACGGAGCAGTTTGCTATTGGACAAAAGACAGGCAAACTTCACAGAGAGAAGTTGTCCTAAAAATGTTTGTTTATATTCTTCTGAACTTTATGAATGAGAGATGGAAGAGTATGCATTCATATGTCACCTAAATATTCAGCAGCAAAGATATTCCCAGTGGAATTTTCCATCAAAGATTATAATGGTATAAATTTTCTCATATTTCTGATGTTAGCCTCCAAAAAGATTGACTACATTTGCCAGTCAGAATGATCATTAAAAATATTATAATCTTGGATTAAAAAGTAAAGTTGCTATCTTTATATTCAGTTTTTTACTGTTATGGTCCTCTTTTATGGATTTATTGAACATAATTCTGTTCTATTTAGATGAAATTCTCATACATACAATTTACTTCTAGTGTACAGTCAGTGATTTTTAGTGTATCATTGAAGTTATTTCTTTTTTCATTTCTTGTATAGATAAGTTGTATTTATATTACTTTTGAGTGAGCTTCCTAATATTTTCACATTGCTTCTTTCCCCCATAACAATAGCTTTAACTCTGTGATTACTGGTTTTTTACTACCAGAAATCAAGAAATTCTTTTCACTGAAAAGAATCACTGAAAGTTTACAGAAACTTAAGTTCTGTTTTGGTGTAAACCATGTTACTCTCTGGATGGTTTAAAATGAAATCATAGGGCTGGGAACATAGCTCACTGGCCTGGCAAACTCAGGGTCCTGAGTTTGATCCCTGTTCACACCCCCCAAAAAAAAAATTAAAAATGTAATTAATGCATAATATGCAAAATATACAAAAAGCAGATAGTCTTCTGGCACCTCCCCAACTACAAACAATGAAGCTGTGAAGAAAAAGAACCGTGTTCCAGGGCAGGAGCTGATGGCAGCGCTAATCCCTGAGTAGTTTCCAAGCAGCCTTGGGTGGGGGAGAGGGTTGGCTGTCCTCGGAGGGCGGGGGTGCAGCAGTGCATTTGTTCACAGGCTCGCTGGCTGCCATGTGAACGTCAGCATATATAGATACTATTATCTCTATTTGCAGTGTCACTGCAACATTTTTACTAGCAAACTGCTACATTCCATTTCTAAAATAAAAATCTATACATACATATTTATGGAAAAGGCAGTGTTTCCTCAGGATTTTTGAATAAGCATGAAAGAATTTTTAGAAATTTTGCCGAAGTATAGAAAAGTTTTTGAAGCTATTACTTCGAAGTTTGGTGGCTGTGTCTTTTATGTAACTTTTATCTTGAATATGTCTTTGATATGTAAGCTTTAGAATTAAGGTGTCCTAATTTTTTGAATGGGAATAATTACCTTGGTCGTTAAAGGTAGCATTTATATTTGAAAGACATCCTTGTCTCCTCTTTATCCTGCCCTATTATATGAATGGGTGTTGTTCTCGCTAAGGATTTTCCTAAGCCCTTGTTCTGCTGATCCTATGGGAGAAATCTTTTCCTGTTTTCTTTTATCCCACCTGCTTCTTTTTACTTGTAAAAAGAAAATTTCTGCGATTCTTAAGCACAACTTCTGCTGCTAGCATGAGGACCTTGACTTCCCCCTTCTTGTCAGGAAGCCTCAGAGATCAGTTATTAAATCTACGTCTGTGAACTGAATTTAGAGAAAGACGTTTAGACGCTTTGCATGAGGGCTTGATGTATACCTAAAGGTTAACGTTAGAAGAACAAAGAAAGCTGGTGGCTTATTCTTCAATCTTTATTTGTTAGTATGAGAGAAAGCAAAAGTATTGTTAACAAAGATAAAAGGATTATAATCTGATGCCTTCCCACTGCTTGATACCCACAAGACCCTGTTTCAAAGTTGTTGGAAAATTGGAGGGCTAAGGTATAGTCTGATGAAATTTCTGGAAACCCAAGGCTGGAAATTGGGAACATAGCTGTTTCTTCAGGATTTCTTCAGAGGGGCCAGTTGTGGATCCAAGGTTGCAGTCCACTCTGTGTGCGAGCTAGAGTCTCATAAATTATGAAACTACAACTTGTCTAGCTTATAAAAGGTTGTTAGAATGAATCTGACCTTACATATACTGTGAGACTTCCGTTAGGTTTCATCAGCTGATACTGGCTGGGTTTTGTGTAGACAAAAGCACGCAGGGGTGCTTGGAGGCAGAGCAGTTTTTTTCTACTTACATTAACATCCAGATACTTGGTGAGAAATTTGCTTTATTTTTATTACTTAAAATAATTACCATTTACCAGAAAACTGTCCTACAACGAAAGAGGAAAAATTTGTGAAGTTTTAGGAAAAGAAAAAGTATAGTGCCTATATACAAAGACAAATGAAACACAATCTAATTGTTCTTTGAGTGACTTAAAAACTAATATATTCTATATTGGAAGACCCATATCAAATGAGGATCTGGGGGCTTAACAAATATACCAAAAAAGATAAAAGCACTGATATAGGTGATGTGATAAAACTGTGATTTGTTTAAATTTTTTGAAGTATTAGAGTAAAAAGACACATTGCCATTGATCATTCTCAAAGTACTCCTCCTTCCTCCAGATGCACACATCCCAGCATGCTCTACATGTTCTATCACAGTTCTGGAAGTCATCTTTTGTGAATGTCTTTTCGTGGTTGCCCCAGCATCCTCATTTGTTTTAATATGTCGCCCTTCCATGGTTCTTTTGACTTTGAAGAAGATCCACAAGGTTCCTGGCACAAGATCCTGTGAATACAATGGGTAACAATACACCATAATGTGTTTATTTGATAGAAATTGCCATAAACATTTAAAATTGATTCAGGACATGGAAAGAGGCATGGAAAGATCCTTGTGGAACAGGACTTCCTCAACTGCTTAAGAAAGTGGCAAGAGGGAAAAGAGGAGAGAGAGAAGGCAGAAAGATAGCAAAGTTAATTGATACATAGTCTACTTCTAATTTCTGTTGGTTAATTGAAATAAATAGTTGATGTTTGTACCTGATAATCTGAACAACTACTTTGAAGATAACAATATTCCATATAGTATCTATTGTTGATTTCCTGTCATCTTCTTTTGAAATTCTGCATTGCTCTTAATGTTTCTTTGTGTTGTTGGGATGAACAGAGCGGGGGTATGTTGAAGCAATGTGCCTTTTGTTGTGTAATAATTTTTGTTTGCATCTTCACCATATGGTTCAATCACACCTTGTTGAACTCACTGGCTTGAATCCATGTTGAATCACACCTGTTTTATTTTCTGTAGTAAAGTGCTAACATCAAATCACATTATATTAGAGGGGAAGCACTATAGAAAAGCAAGAGGTGGGAGGAAAAGGAAGAAAGAAATCCAAAGCCTTACATGTTCTTAAAGCACAGAGATCCTGTAGACCTCGGCCTGATGCCAACGCGCTTGGCCTTGTGCTGTTCGGGTCACACATACCCCCACCCCAGTGACAGAGTCTCGCCCCGAGGCCTGGTGTCCGCACTTCCCTGTGCTCTCACCAAGTGCTTGCAGCTTGCACTTCTGATGAACCCTGATCACACCAAGGATTGTTTTCTAATCTCCTACCCATCTAGAAGTTTTAGATTTCCTCTGGTGTAGAGGATGAAAAGGAAGAAAGTAAAAACATTTTATCAAGAGATCTGGCAGAAGCATGCAGGTGGGTGGGAGGAACTAAGGAAACAGGGTTGTAGAATGTGATAAATTCCGACGAACCTATCATTAGCTGACTTTTTCACTGTGCAAACACTAGAAAGTGCACTTTTGCCCGCTAAGATGACTGTGGCGTCCTGTGGAGATGTTTTTTTGATCGCCATCATATATGCAGTCTTTTGTGGGCTGAGTTGGTGTGTATCTCTGCAATTGGGGATTTATTTGGAATGAGGAAAACTTAGGTAAGATTTCATACTCTGCCACTTATTTCCAGTAAGATTTTGGTCCTATTTCCACCAGGACAGGCCCTGCCTGATTGGTGGTCTTAGATTCTGCCCTTTCTGATTTAGAATTGAAGATAGTGTTGTATCCATGAGGCTGTTCTTGCTACTGATACTGACTTAAGCGTGTAGGTGGACAAGTAATTTAGTTGTCCTGGATGAAGTCTTTACTTATTTGGTATTTATTTATTATTATTTTATTTATTTATATTTGGTCTCCTCCCATTTTGTACAAGTTGGACAAAGTTGGTCACCATTTTTGTTTCTTTGGTGGAGAAAGACAAAGGAAGATCCTTGGGTCTGTGTGAAAGTCAGGGCCTTGCCTGCATCTTCTCTCTCCTTGCTGCATGCCTGGTGTCCACCTGGCTAGAGAGAGTCTGTGGCGCTCTGATCGGAAGCTGGTCGGCCTGGTGCCAGTCGTGCTTCTCGTTCCCTTCAGCACATCCTATTTGCCACACTGACTCCTCCTCCTCCACCACCCTTTCTCTTCCTCTAGTGGACATAAAGTCTGTCTCTGGTGGCCCCTTCCTGTTGCTGCCCCCCGTGGCTCTTTGACGCCACAATGGAAAGTTGCATTCCTCCTGCCCCAGCTGCCCACTCTGTCCTCACACTCCGGTCATTTCTACAGCACATGTAGCTTCCACTCCCAGTACCAGAGCTCTGGCAAGAAGCCAGATTTGAAATAAATACCCAGAGCTGCTGGGCCCTCCTGTTGCCCCTGGAAATGTCAGGCTGGGATGTGGCATCCAGGCAAGAAAGGGACAAATGTGGAGACCATAATGCCCCCACAAGAAGGACTTGGAGGTGGCAAATCATGCTACCAAAGAGAACAAAGTAAACGCTACAGGGTGGGCTTGCTGAGAGACAGGAGCAAAGAACAAGTTCATCCCGCTTTGGTCATGCTGATGAGGACAGCGCTGGCAAGGATGACCGTGTGGCTTCTGTAGCAGCACGTGCCCACCAGCCCTGTCCCCGTGCTCTTGCCACTTCCTTGATGGCCTCACCCAAAGTTGCCACAGAGAAACTTTTAGAGTGCCACAGCACCAGTGCTGTTGGTTCTCCTTTGAGTGTGGAGGAGGAAGAACTTTCCAGAACCCCTCTCTGGGATTCTTTCCCAGGTGCTCCACTGGATAGTCCTCTTGTTTACACAGTAACTATCCCCAGAACCTCACGATGCCATTGTAGTGGCTTTGAAGGGGTAGGGGCTGTCTCCACAGTCTGGATAGGTTTTGTTTTGTTGTAAGGTTGAACACTATAAAAGTGGAAGTCAGATTTCAAGATTCATAGATCAACTATGATAGCTATAGATCTTTGACTGAAAAACATACCTCGTATCTCCTTCCCATTTGGAAGTTCTAAAACAGTACTTTCTTTCCACTAGTAAGCTCACATACATAGGATCCTTTTTAGCCATAAATCAGTGCTGCATTACACCATTAATTGTGACTAGGAATTGAAGCATTTTTTTTTAATTTGTATTCCTATGTGAGCTATCCTGAATGAAAATTAATATCTTAAATTCCTTACATATTTCCCCAGTTTAATTTGTTTCTTCCCAGTGTGTTTCTCCTACAAATGTAGAACCAAAGAATCTACAACAGAATAATCAAAACCATTCTTATGCAGTAGTGAACTTAGATGGTATACCTGTACAGAAATGCTTGAAGTTGTATTTTAGATTCATTCAAATTATATCTCATAAGCATATTTTCAGTGATGTTTGTATTAGCTTTTACATATTTTCATTATTCTTTATTTTGTATTCACACAGGAGATTTTTATTTTTATTTTTTAAATTTTTTTTTTTTTTTTTTTTTTTTTTTTTCGAAACCAGGGATTGAACTCAGGCTCTTGCGCTTGCCAGGAAGTGCTTATTCCACTGAGCCATCTCCCCAGCCCTAGAGTTTTAAATGAAGAGTTAAAAACACTTACATTCCACAATATACACTAGATCAAGGACCTGTGAGATAGCTCAGCAAACTGAGTACCTGCTTAGGCAGGCGTGGGGACCAGGGTTCAATCCCAGGCACCGCATAGTGTGCCAGCCCCACCCCTGGTGCGCTGAGCCAGGGACCAAGTCCTGGTCTGGTGATGCACATCTATAACTCCAGCACTGGGGAGGGTCACTCTGAGTCCAGGCTGCATCATGAGACCCTGTACCAAATACATAAGTTAAAAAAAAAAAACACTACACAGTGGAATTCTTTGATCCTCATGCAAGTTTTCATGATAAAAGAGACCAGCTGAGACCACACGGCTTGCTTGAATGTGGCAGGCCATGGGCTTCATTTATAAATGTATTCATGTCCTACACATTGTTAGACATGGGAAGCTTCATTGTAACAACGTTAATGCTCGATCTTAATTTATTGCTTAAGTCTCATATGTCATAAAGAATTGGTATTTAAATCCTTCAAACCCTCAACAGAACAGAACTTCAGTAGCTCCAGTCTTTGAAAGATTGACAATTTATGTTATAAACAAGGAAGTATATAGCAACAACAGCAGTACATTTGCCGAGACTACATCTAGCTGTGTGCTTACTTTTCTGCAGAGAATGTAACTTGGATTCCTCACTGTGGCAACTTGAAGCTTTATGTAAGGTACTTTGGAAGATGAAACATCTGTAATGTTTACCCCAATGTGGGTCTAATGATCATGTTGGTTGAAGTTCATGTTGAAGTTGAATTATAATTTAAAGATTATAAATTACAGATTATAATTTTGAGGCTCATACTTATATTTGTCCAGAAATTTGATAATAGCAGTAAAATTCAGTGACCAAAATAAGATTGTTTTAATGGAGATCTTGCTCTATTGTTGATTTTTCTGGCCTTTCCCTATAATACCAACCTCTGTGTTATATTTCACAATGAAAGACAGGATGCTTCCCTCTACTTTATGGAGGTATAATTAACAAATAAAAATTATGTATATTTAACATATTCAATATGATTTTCTGTTACATGTAGACTTGAAGAGTCTAGTCACGCTAGCATCACCTCAGATAATTAGCAGTTTTGTGTGTGTGTGTGTGTGTGTAGTGAAAACAATATAACACCTTAAATTTCAAGGGTACAAGCAAGTGTTTATTAACTGTACCTGCCTTTGTTTACATTCATGGTCCTAAATTTGTTTATCCCAGATAACTGAAGCTTTGTACTCTTCAACCAGCTTTGCACCATCCCACCCCCTACCTGGTTTCTGATAATAACCATTCTCCACTCTAGGGCATTTATGAATTTGCAGCATTATTGACAAATAGCCAATGTTTGACAATAACCTAGCTGTTTATTGATAGATGAATGAAGAAAGGAAATATGGAAAACCACTCCTGGGTACATAGCTCAAGGAGTCCAAGTCAGCATACAGTGGACATACCTGCACGCCCATGTTTATTAAGGTCCTATGCAAGCGAACCACATCATATATTCAATCTAGTGCCCATTGCCAGATGAATAAATTATATATGGTAAATCTCCATAGTGGAATAATAACAAAAAACAAATTCATGTAGTTTACAGAAAAGTGGGTGAGAACCAGAAATGATCACGGGAATGGAAATGGGTCAGACTCCAACAGGCAGCTTGTGTTTCCTCACATTTGCAACGGAGTGTTTAAAAAATCCAAGTAGGACCTGGGGATATAGCTCAGTGGCATGATGCTTGCCTGACAAATACAAGGACCCGAGTTTGAGTCCTAGTACTAAGAATAAATAATACAAATAAAATCAAAGTAGAACTATGCTGCTTAGGCAGAGTGCAGCAGCTGGCCCCATCTCTGGGCCAGGCTGAGATGGCAATTGAGACTGGGTGTGGTGGCACTCACCTGTAATTCCAGCACTTGGGAGAGTGAAAAATGGAGAACCTTGAGGAGCCTGATCTGTGTAGTGAGATCCTGTAGACCCTGTACCAAATACATAGAAAAGAGGTGCTATGAGTGGCATAGGGAAGGGGGATAAGCTCAACACACATTTTATGCATCTATGACAATGTCACGATGAAATATACATACACACACACACACGCACACACATATATATCCCTATAAATATTTAAAATGTTTTACACACACACTGGAATATTATCCAACTCTAAATAGAAGGAAATCTGCAACCAACTGATGAATCTACAGAACATTAGCTAGGTGAAGTAAGCCAGAACAGAAAAACAGCTACTGCATGGTTTCAGTCATATGTAGAATCCACAAAATAGAATGGCTCTTTATCCAATTAAACATGGCTAATCTTAATTACACCATTGTCTCTGGTTAATAATGGAGCATCCAGGAGATAATGTGGCAGTGGTTCATGATGATGCCACCAGCTGGTTGTCACTGCGCCACGATGGAGCGCTGGCCTTCGCTGTGTGTGTTTTGCTTAATGTTTAGAAGAACCTTGATACTGATGCTTTTTAAAAATAAGGCTGATTTTAATTTGGTTCATTTATTTTAATTTTTCCCACTGATCTATCAGAATTTCATTCTTCTGGCAGGACTTCTTTAATTGTACTTCTTTAGTTGTTTAAAATAATGCCCAAGTGGTTTATGGTGTATTTTGCAAGGAAGATTAAAAGGAGGTATCTTTGTGGTCATTTTTGCTCCAGGGTTTGTTGCCTCAAATCCACGCAGTCCTTCCCCCCATCAGCGTCCTGACCATGCCACCTGTATTTTCAGCTCTATCTCGAAGCCTTTTCATGAGTTGCTCAAGAAGGAGTCCCGAGCCGCCTGGTTTAGTTATATTTAGTTGAGATACTGGAGTTGTGAAGACAATTAAGCAGATTGGATTGTCTTAATTTTTATAATTGCAAAGTTTAAAAATACCCTCTTGTTTCAATAAAATCAGCCTTAGGAAAATGTTCTTAATACAGGAATTGATGTCTAAAGTCGTAGCTCAGTAAGGTTCTAAGCATCATGGGGCCAGGATTTTAAAAGCTATTAATGGGGCATTTGATTTTTAAAACAGTATTCAATACTAAAATGGGTGAATAAGAATAAATATATAATTACCAGAGGAGGATCGTATGTATAAGTTAAAATTGATACCACTCTGAGCATAACTTTAATTATAATTTTTTCTTTTAAAAATTAAGAATTTCATAAAATGATCAGTTCTTATTTCTCAAAGCTCTAATTATCAAATTATCACTTTGTATATTATACCAATCTTTGCATCTTGTCTCTTTTTAAAAAATGTATTAAGTAGTATTTCCCCCCAAAGGGCTGGCCAAATAGCTCAGCAGATTAAAGTGCCTGCAAGCAGGTGGGGGGGTGTTGTTTCCATCCCGGGGCCTGCTGAGCCAGACCTGCCCCCGGGGCACGCTGAGAGGAAGATTGAGACTGGGCATAATGGTGCGCACCTGTAATCCCAGCTCTTGGGAGGCTGTAAACAGGCAATCACTACGAATCCAATCTAGTAGTGAGACCCTGAACACCCTGTAGACCCTTCCCTAAAACAAAGAAAGAAAAGTATTTCCACCCAAATTCTGTAAGAAATAGGTCTTGTATTAAATCAGTGCCTTGTAGAAATTTGTATTCAATAAATGAAAGGTACATTTACAAGTATTGTGTTTCCAGAAAGTATTCTAATTTCTCTCTTAAGTGCTATAAAAACAAAGCTGGGACATGATTTGTTTAAATATATGCATTTATATTTTTATTATTACACATAAGAAATATTGCTGGGAACAGATAGGCAAAACATATTCACGTGATCATTATGAATATTCCACATACTTCCTTTCAGTCCTTGTCTTGAGCATGTGAAATTGTGCTTTAGGTTCTAGTTTCTTTCACTTAGCATAGTATAAGCAGTATCAATAGGAAATAACAGCTTTGGGGTCCGACAGGACTTCCTTCCTAGATCCTGCTTCATGATGTGGCTTTGTCTTTTTGCCTTTCAAATTATTAGTGGGCTTTTTCCCTCATAGTGCCTTTAATGTGCATATTTGTTTATAAATATCTGAATGTTGTTTTTTGTGATGGACTCCCAAGTAGGATACCGCAAAGGGAAAAGAAACAAGTCTTGAAAGTGCACGTCACAAAAATGTTTCCATATCTGGTCCCATTTATAATACCGTCAGCTTTGTAGAGCCTGATTTTCCAGTGTTCATTAATTTAGATACATTTGTCATTGGATGTGGATCAAAGTACACATATAATACTATGAAACTTGAAGGCATATTACAATAAGTGACTCATATAAGCATGCTAAAGGTGCATTCTGAAATCCTTTTGCTAGAGGCTTCCTTATGGATTAGTTTTCTGATGCAATAGCCATGGAAGTGGCACCGTCTTTGAGAGATTTTGTTCGTAAATATATAGTCCAGTTTCCTTAACGTATCTGTCAGGTGAAATGGGCTGCTCAGTCAAAACGTCTTCAAAAACCTGATTTTCGGAATAATATGAATGTGGAATAACGTCATGAGCTACATCAAGCAATTTATTCCCCAGTAGGCCAGGCTACCCTGAGAGCATTCTTGGAAAGAAGTAGGGTGAGACACACTTTGGGGAGCTCGTGGTTTTTCCCTGAAGAGTTTATTTTTATCTTCCTCAAGTTTTATTTAGGAGATGGACAGTTGAGACCAGAGGCTCCGTGATAGCGCCAAGGTAGCCCCACGGCCCCTCCCGCAGGGCAGGTGAGCGCACGGGGAGTTAGCGCTTCTCCCGCTGGAGGCGCCAGGACCCCAAGGCCAGGCTGGGCTGGCGGGGAGAATGGCAACTGCAAGTGGCTGAGCAGCGAGCCCTCCATGTAGGAGGAAGCAGTGCTGGCCCAAACTATTCTGGGCCCATGACATACTGGAAGAGCTGTGTTTTAAAAATAAATTCTCATAGCAACTTTGATACTGTCAAAACACTGGTTATTTAAAACTTCTATTTGCCTGGATTATAGATAATCAAGAGTGTACGTTTAAAGCGCATAATTGTCGCTTGTTGTGTAATGTTTGCAGACCATGGTTTCGGTGTTAGCGTTTTGCATTATAAAGATTTGACAGCGTCTCATTTCATAGTCTGGAACTTTCAGAGTGTTTACCATACTCATGACACTCGTGTAATTATTGGATAAGTTTTTTTCCTCTTAGTTAGGAGAATATTATTATTCTGTGGCAGTTTATTTTGATGTTACAAATCGGTATAAAACTTGGAATTACTTTGATAAATGAATTTAATGGAAGGCTTTAGATTTTAATTCTCCCTTTTAAATTGGCTGTATTTATTAGGACATCAAATATTTAGCTTTCGCTTCAGAACTAAAGTAGAGATTAAATATTTCCAAATGAAGTTATCCTTTGTAATGTTATAAAACTTTGCAAGTGATTATTATTAACATCAGAATCATGTATAAAATAGGGATGTGCATATAGTTTCATAGTGTTTGATGAAAATACTGAATGAAATAAAAGTTTTAAGTGCTCAGTTTCTGTTAATGCATAAGTTGTAAAGTATAAATTAAACATTTATGCTACATGGGTCATTTAATGAAAACCTATTAAACTCTGTGCATAATAAGTGCACAACTTTCCTATTACCAATACTACATAAATTTCTTAAATGGAGAGAATTCTTGTATTTTAGGCATGATTATCTCTCTGGAAGCATGATCGCACTTTTCCAGAACTGAAAGATGGCCAGTGTGATACAGTCCTGAAGAAGTATCCTTGCTTCAGACACTGCTGATTCCTAGTGAGGTGTGGAAAGGCGGGCACTTGTCTCCAGGCTGCTGAGCTTCTCTTTCATTTCCATGTGACCATTTTATTTTTTAACACTCTCCCCCCAGTCTTCTTACTGCTCAGCTGCATCCGTTCTTAGTTGCTCACAGGCCCTGAGTTCTTGGCCACATTTTGAATCACATCATCATGCACTTGCTCTGAGAGCTTGGAGCATTTGTAACTTCTGCAAAAGAAAGAACCAAACCAACCAACCTACCTACCAGGAAAACAGCTACCAATACCACATTTCCTCCTATGAGAAATATAACACACACAGTATCTTAACCACTTTCCAACAAATAATCACTAAGAAAACAATATGCAACGTATTAATTATTGAATCTGTCTTACTAATTTTGATTTGAAGCTGTCTCATTGCTATTTTTTCTTCAATAAAATTATGGAAAAATTAAAAAAAACTCACAGGTTTGTGCTGGCAAGAGGAGCTTAGCGTAGGATTTAAGGATCTTAATTTTTACTGCTGAATTTACCAAGAGAATCGCTTTGCCTGGGGTTGTGTTTGACTCCTTTTCAAGACAAACTACAGGAAGGGCAAAGCCAGGCTATAGGAGATAAAGCAATCTTCTAGGCAAATAAAGTCTGGAAAGAAGATGCTTGAAGAACAGTGGGAAGCTCAGCATAGTGTAATAGAAAGAATAGACAATTCAGAGTCAAGACTCTGGACCCATCTCCCCCTTCACCTGCACAATCTTGAGTAACCCACTGAAGTTCCATCCTCTTTTATTTTAAAAGTGGAGCCAATAGCAGCTACCTCAGAGACTGTCCTGAAACTTTAGCATTTTGTTAAATTCACAAATTTTGTTTTGTTAAATTCTCAACATTTTATTGTTTTCATTTACAAAATTTCATCAAAATAACATTTTTCAATCAATGTGAAGATGGTGAGGGACCGTACCAGTGCCTGTTCTTGTCACTCAACAGACAAATTGTCTTACAGAAAGATGACATTGAGTGGTTTCAAATATTTTTATGTATCTAAATTTGCACTTTGTCAAATGGACTTGTTTAAAATTTGCAAGTAGGGTTATTTGAGTGGTTGTTTATATGTGTATTTCAAAGGTTTGCCATAAATCTGCTTAATACTCATAAGATGAATGTTGGATTGTGGCCTAAGGGCTTTCTAAATACTAAAATGTTCCCCTTCTCTGGTAAATTATGCATCATGTTTTTATCTCATTTTGGTATGTATGGCTTATTCCCTGCAGTTGACAATAAAAAAAAAATTCCTGAGTCATTCAAACAAGTAATTAAGAAGATTATTTACTGTTTCTGGCCTTTGAAACGTGTTGATATTGTTTGTTGTGGCTTAATGATATATTTATTGTCTGTGCTCATAGCTCCTAGTAGTTCAAAGGTGAATCAGTTTCAGAGTAAAAAATAAAAATAATAATAATTGTTCCTCAGTAACATTTAATTGTGCTTCTGCTCTTTAAAATTTTATGCTTTAAAAAAGAAAGAACATTTTACAAATATACTGACATGTAAAACTAAATACAATCATGCAGCAAGGCTGTTTCAGGTTAGAAAGTCAGAATATTTGGATAAATGCCAGCTGTAGCCAAAGTGAATCATTTTATGAGACATTTATTTGAATTAATGTGTCATTATTGGGACAAAGTGCATCATATAAAACTGTACGTGATTTTAGAAGGCAAGTACATTGTGGATTTTCTGCTTCCTCCTTCTCCTTAGACTTTTGCAAATGGGGAAATTCATCATGTCATTTCTTCAGTAGTTTAGAGCTGACTCACCTGTTGCCAGGCTACTAGGCACGTGGATGCAGCCTCGTACAATCAGACAACCAGTATCACCCCTCCAATAGCAACTGTTTCACAACTAGTTCTCTGGAAGAAAAGTCCTGTCCTTAAGGGCTGCTGTTTCCCTACGTGTCAGTATTCCCGTCACAACAAACCCCAGGCTACTCATGTGATGTTACGGAATGCAGAGTCGGAGATAGGTCGGTGCTTCCCTAGATTAATAAAGCAAATGCGAACAACATGAAGAGCATCAGGTAAACTTATTACAGTTGTCTCTGTTGTATCTCGCAGCAAGGAGCATCTTTTCTAGCACATTTTATGACTAGAACTCAAAATAAGGCCAGAGGAGTTTTTGTATAAAGAAATGGGCAGAGGCTCGTGGAACATCTCAACATAAGTAGAAGTACTGGGCCTATCTTCAGAGTCTGCAGCTTTTACTGTTGTGGAATTACTATTTACATTTTGTTTCTTCTTTTTCCAGTACGTTCTAACAAGAAGGTTTAAAAATATCAGACAGGATCTGTTGCTAGAGATTTGGTCATGAGTAAATAAAACCTTTTTAAAATAATAAAACCTTGCAATACTAAGCCTCCGAAACTATCTCGTACCTGTGTCCCAGAAATGAGAAATGACCTCCCCATGTAAACAGGCCTGTATATTTAAGTTGGTCTCTTGCTGGCCCCTGTGCCATTGTCTCCAGCTCACGTACCCCTCACCCCAGTCTAAAATAGTGCAGGTTATCAGTAGCGATTTCATTCATCCCATATATATATAGTACAGGGTCTATAGGGTCTCACTACACAGACTGGACTCATAGTGATCCTCCTGTTTTCAGCCTCCCAAGCACTGAGATTATAGGCACACGCCTCCACGTCCAGTCTGTCAGTCAGTCTCAGTGCATCCTGGGAGCAGGCCGGCACAGCACCCTGGGGATTGAGCCCAGTCCTGTGTTTGCCTAAGCAGGCGCTTTAATCTGCTGAGCTATCTGGCCAACCCAGTAGGAATTTCTTGGGTAGGGAGAAAAAGACCAAGAAAAGCACATAGTGAGACTTGAGGATGATGCCACCTATCCCGCTCAGAATGCTCGGAAGAGGGACAGGAATGGGCTCCACGGCCTTGAGGTCTGCTACTTACCCACGAATAGCTGTCACCCTGTGCTTGGTTGGGAGCTGTCTGGGGATGTGGCTATCAGAATGAGCCAGTGATGTGGCCCCATGGGTATGTGCTTTAGTGACATGTAAGGGAGGGAATGTTTTGTTTTGGGTTTTTTGTTTGTTTCTTTATGGTATCAAGGATTGAACTTGGGACCTTGTACTTACCAGACAGGCATGCTGTTCCCCCCACCCTGAAATGGGTTTTTGCATGACACTGTCCTATCAGGGTGACTGTTTAGACCGTAGCTGTGCGTCTGGTACATGGCCATGATGCAAGGGTCTCTCACTGGGCATTTTAACTCCTCTAATTTCACCCTTTCAGTTGCTCCACCACGTTTATCACCTGTCCTACTGTGATTTTTCTCAACCCTTTTTTTTTTTTTCTGAAAAAGTCAACTATAGTATTTTTAGTGCATTCACAGGGTGGCCTTTTTAACATCTGCCCCAAGGATTTGGATAAGGGCTCACGAACTTGTCACACCATTGGAAATAGGGGGTCGCCATGACTGGAATGAAGAGGAGGTGTGTGCTTTACCCCTGCTCGCAGAGCCCTGGGCGTCAGCCCAAGAGGAACCTGGGGCCTGCTGCCATTTCCCTGTGTGACTGAAATGGAGTCACACTCCCATTCTTGCTTTAAGTACGAGCACTTACTCCTGTAACACTGTTCCAGGTGCTGGGAGAAGGGAGACAAAGGCTCCCTGCAGTCTTCCACTCCAGAAGAAGGACGCGGCTCATGGGGTGGGCTCAGAGGAGAAATGAAGACCTCCAGGAAGTCAGAGCTGAGCTATGGGTACCAGGTTGGGAGCTAAGCAGGGGCAGACATCTCCTAGGGCGCTTACTCTTTAGCGCAGTGAACAGGTCTGAGGGTGATTGAAACGAAACAAAGGCCTTCGGAAAGGAAGTTGGAGCTGAGCTAGGAATACAAGTTTACATTTCCCCAAAAGTAGTAGTGGTCCAGAACTATAGCATATACAAAATATTCCCCCATCCCCAAGACTCTCATGGGCTGCTGGAGCAGGTTATTTGTTCCCTTGGTTAATTGCAAGTAACATTTTCATATAATCTGTCCTATACTGCAGTGGAACTGACCTTTCTGAGGCTGCATCTTTTTCTGAAGAGAGAAGCAGAGGCTCTGTCCCAAAGATCACAGAGGGATCGGGCCTTTGGGGCCTTGCAAACTGGTCTGGACTTCTGGGAAGCAGCCAGAAGGGAGGGGCTGCCACCTTGCCAGCCTGCCTGTGCTATTGAATGGCTCCCTCAACCTGACCCTCTCCAAAGGAAGCTGCCTCTAGCCTTCTCCCTAGGGTTACAGGGCCTAGGGGGCCTATGCTGAGGGCTCCTCCCCATGCCACAGCCAGCTCTGCCAACTCAGCTGAAGGAGGAGAGCTGGACCTTGCAGAGGGAAGCTGCCCTGGTCCCCATGCCTCCCCACAGGCTGGGAAGGCATGCTTAGGGGCAGCCCCACCCCCACCCCGGAGTGCTGGCTCCACAGGGCTAGGCCTGGCACCCATGCCCTTGAGTGTGCTCTCAGCCTGTGCTGCCTCTATGGGCTCCAGGATGTGAGCTCAGAAGGACAGCGCAAGAGCATGTGGCCCGCCCATGAGGCAGTCAGGCAGGCATTGCAGGCCTCAGGCATGGAGTGGCAAAGCAGCGGCCCCACAGGACAGCTAATCAGACACTCAGAAGCTGTCCCCCCATCCTCGGCTGATGCCACTCCAGGCATTGTTGGGGCCCTTCCCCCACCCCAGTTGTAGGAATCCAGCACCACACTGGCCCAGCCCACATGTCCCTCATATTCCCAGTGAGGTAGAGTTAGAGGCACTCTCTTGGCATGGTTGTCTAGTACCTCCATCTGAGGGGCCACACAGACTCTGTGCCCCATTCGGCCTCACCTCCATTTCTGTTTATCCCCTCCTGGCTCTGCTGGCTGCCTCCTGGCTGCTGCAGTGCCCACCAGCTCCAGGCTCTTGATCCATTCAAAGAATTAGACAAGATAACCTATGAGCTTAAGCCTTTAACAATTACTGAAGGTTAAAGAAGAAAAGAGGTAGACAGGATAAAGGACTAAAAAGAGAAAACATCCTGCACACAGAGCAGGTCACGTGAAGAGTCAGAAGGCACTGACCACAAAGACCAACAGCCAGTCTTCTACACCTGACTTCCGCTGTTGGATCCAGGCTGCGGGATGCCATTCTGTGCTGCGATTTGGCAGCTCTCTGAGATTGGCAGCTCACGTCCCATTCTGCACATCCAGATGTGGTTGCGCAGCCTGCTTGCCATGCTCGTTACCTAATGGTAAAGCAGCAGCAGGAAATGAGCATTGGTTGGGGTGTATCTAGTGACCAAATGCTTGAGGTCATCAGTTTATGGGGAAGAGAGATTTATTTGGGCTCATTGTTTTGAATATTGTACTTCGTAGTCATTTGTTGCTGTTGCAGTTGGGCTTGTGCCAAGGTGGTGGTGGCTAGGAAGTAAAGAGAAAAAGTGCTGGAGTCCCAATAAACCCTTCAAGGGGTACCAAACTTTCTTGTACCAGGTCCCCCCTCTTAAATTGTCCACCCCCTCAATATGTGACTCAGTCATCTGGACTTTGAACACATGGGCTGTGTGTCCAATTCATTTGGAGGTATATTCGTGGAGGAACACTTCTCCCAAACACAGCTTGCTGCTTCCGAGGAGAGAACATTCCAGGCAGAATGGATAGCAGGTCCAGGCATTCCATATTCCTCACAGGGGCCACTGAGGCTAGTGAAAAGTAACTGGGGTGCCGAGTAGGGCTGTATCAGTCTTTAAATTGCTGGTGAGGTTTTTCTGATATCCCAAATGAATCACATATGACTCAGATGTCACAGGTTACTGTGACTGCTGTGTTTCTGGACAGCTTGGTCAGAGGTGTGGAAACCTGTAGGGGTGTTATGGCAGCAGTCCACTTGGTGAGCAGTTGGGCCTGGGGAATCAAACGACTATGAACTGAACTGTTCAAAACCGTGAGCCAAGATACATCTCTCCTCTTTATAAGCTGATTATTGTGGATGCTTGGCTGCATTAACTTTAAGCTAACACCAAAAAGCTGCCACTTCAGAGACCAAGTTGCCAACGTTAAAAAAAATTTCCCAAGCCCTAAAAGGCTAGTGTGCATTATCATCTTCTTGTTCCTGTGTCTCAGTTACTCCTCTCTCATTGCTGGGACAAATACCCTACATGCAAATTGAAGGCAGGAAAGGTTTACTTAGTTTACAGTTACTGGAAGTTTCAGTCCATATTCAGCTGGGTTCAAGACAGAGTAGCAGATAGCAGAAAGCAACCTTTCATGGTGGAGGCAAAGAGCAAGAGCACAAAAGGAGGAGTAGCAGCCGCTCAAGCAGCCAGCTTCTCTCACCACTTTACATTGTAATGCAATTTTTTACCTGCCCCAGGGCAGGTGCTGCATCCACCCACACAGTCATCAATCACAAACTCCAGAACTGCATGAGGCTTTGGGGGGACACCTATACACACACCATAACATCCTGGAACACATTAGATGGGTTCTATTGCTACTGTAGTAAGAGATCTGTAAGGCATCCAGGGCTTTAGGTCCCCGCAGCACAGAGCAGCTGATGCTGATCTTGGACAGTTCCTGTCTCTGTGCCTCCTCTGAGGTCAGTAAAATGAGGAAGGTGATGTGACATTTTCCAAAGCCTATGCCTGTTCTAGAGTTTTAGCCAAATACACGTGTATCACTTCTCACAAGATTATGAACTCCTTAGAAAAGGACAAAATTCTGTTTTGTCTTGAGCAGTAGAATAAATCTTCGATAAGTCCTAAATAACTTTCATTTTATAAAAGCAAGTTTTAGTGAAGCTTGTGTCACTTTTGTTGTCTACTTTAGGTATTACTTTCCAGCACAAGCCGGGCGTGGTGGCGCATGCCTGTAATCCCAGCACTGGGGAGGCTGAGGCAGGAGGATTGTTGTGAGTTCGAGACCAGCCTGAGCTACAAAGTGAGCTTAAGGCCAGCTTGAATTGCATAGTGAGACCCTGTCTCAAAAAGACAAAAAAAAAAATAAATAAAAATACTTTCCAGCACATAGTAGTTAAGAATGGTGCCGTCTTTGCTTTATTCTGGTGATAAGTATGCAAGAAGATTGTATGCAAGTATGATTTTAGGGTTAACATACAATTTTATATACTGATCTGTTTCAATTAGAAAATAGACTGATTAAGATCATTGCGATTCATATGTACAAGTTTCCCACCATATTTGTAGCATTGAAAACATTCAGTGTTTTAGGGCTGGTAGTATAGCTCAGCAGATTAAGCACTTACTTATGGATGGAGTCCAGGCATGGTGGTGCACACCTATAATCCTAGCACTAGGGGGACAGAAATCAGGAGGATCACTGTGAGTCCAAGCTGTGTAGTGAGACCCTGCACACACACACACACACACACACACACACACACACACACACACACACACACAAAGTTTAGTATTTTGTTATTTTATTTTTATTTTTTTTATTGAACAAATAGCAATGAGACAATCTCAAGAAAAATTAACAGGACAGATTTGATACTTAATACATTGCGAACTGTTTTTGTAATGGTTTGGTATCATCCAAGGTGCATACATGATATTATACTTATAGACACTATTATAGCAGATGTCTCTAAATAGTGAATTAAGAAAATATAGGTGTATACTTATCTTATTTTTTAAAGCTGAATTATAGCAGTTTCAATAATTAATGCTTTCTACCTTGTTATCTTTCTAGTGGTTGTTCATAGTACTAGAAGCCGACATAATATCCTGTCCAACCACCATTAGTGCAAATCTTGCTCCTCATAGAATTATGCAGAAGCATGGCATATTTATCCTAACTGTACTGTTTATACAAACACATCATGGTTCTTCCTTTGTATCACCCTTTTGTTGTCTAGACCTGTCAAAGATGGACACTCCATTGTCATTAAACCATTATAGGTGCCTGAACTCAGCAACACAATCAAACACAGTCCAACAGTCCACAATAATAGTAAGTTATCTGAAGAAGTTGTTGATCATAGCCATTTACAGCTCAACTTATTGTTATGGTCCTACTTTATGTACCTCATTTTTATACTTTTCTGCTAGATGGTTAAGACCGAGATAAAGCAAGACCTACATAACAAAAAATGTAGCTTTTGTTTCTGATGAGGTCAGTCAAGTTCCCTCAGGGTTTATCTTGTAATTCTGTACCTCACTCTGTAGATCCTTTATCTGTGTCATCCATATGGATAAGCCACGGCCATTGTTTGACCAGTTTGCTCTCTGTGAGAGCTTGAGAAAAAGTTTTCTCTCCATGTGACTCTCCCCAGGCACACTGTACATCATCAATCTCTTTCCTCTGTGGCTCCATAATCTCCTTGATCATAAAATTTGGAGCACAACTGAGTTTCATGATGTTGCAGTACAGGTTCTCCTATGTCCTGAGTCTTTGCTGACCTTGAAAGGCTAGGGCCAAAATGTTGGCTGACCTTGTGGCCCTTCTGTTTCTCCAATTTTTGATCTGTGAACTTAGGTTGTTAACCATGCAGAATTCTTTAGAAATATTTCCTCCATTATAGAAGCAAAAAATTCAATATAGATGTACTGTGCGGCCCTGAGTGCAATTCCTGGTACCACAAAGTGAGAAGAATGGAGATAATGTTAGTGTGTTTGTATGCATGTACATTGTGGCCTGCTAGGAACTGCATGTGGACCTCCTTTCTCCATATACTAGCAGGTACCAGCTTCGAGCTTCAGACGCCTAGACGTGGAACTTACCACATCTGTGGGTGCTCCGAAAAGCCCCCATAGATTTCAGTTCGTTAAATGCTTTCTTGTGGAGATGAAGGATGCTGTGTCCCCAAAACCTCACAGACCGTGATGTAGAAGTTGTGGTTAGAGGTCCTTTGTTCGGCATCTCAGTCAGGCCTGCTGCCCTTGTGCTTTCCCCTGATCTTGCACACTGGGAGCCCTACCTTCTCTGCCTCTCCGGTGTTCCTATCCTAAAATTCTTTTTTCTTTTAAGAGTATGTTCAGGGGGCTGGGGAGATAGCTTCTTGGTCCAAATGCCTGCAAGTGCAAGGACCTGGGTTCGATTCCTGGTACCATAGGTTGTGCTGGCCACCAAAACTGGTTATGGTGGTGCATGCCTCGAATCCTAGCACTGGGGAGGCTGAGGCAGGAGCATCACTATGAGTCCAAGCTGCCTAGCAAGACCCAGGGAAGAAAAAAGATTTAAATAATTAAAAACACAAAAAAGAGGATTTTCAAATTTCTTTATGTGCAGAGCTTTGTTTAACACTAACCCTTCTTAGACATAAAAACTTCTAAGACAGTTTCCTTCATTCAGTGGAATGCAGTGTTCTTACAAAACACATTTTTTGTCATTTGTTGTGACTCTGGCCTTCCTTGGAGGGGAGAGGCTGGTTGTCAGGGTTTCCCCATTCACGCTGCTCCTTCCCAGCCTGAAAGAGCACTAGCACTGTCTCTCCGTGTCATTTTGTGTGTTAGAGAAATACAAATTTGAGCTCTTGCAGTAAAGAACAAGTGTTTCGCATCACAACAGCATGATCCGGGTATGGAAGATCTTGTTGGGCACCACGCACCACTTAGGTGCTCTGACCCTGCATCTCTGGGCCGCTGGCTGTTGACCTCAGGTCGTCTACTTGTGCATCAGCGAGCTGCTACTTTGGGCAGTTGCATTGGAAATAATACAGAGTACTAGACAGGAGATGTCACTGGAGCCCTGACTGAGTTCCTCATTTCATTTTCACCTCGTAGTATACCACACATTTGAACTCTTGCCATAATTTAGATCTGAAGTTGTCAGAAGTGATTCAAAAGTGAATTTGATAGGAAAGTTTCTTAATTTAGAAAAATAACTTCTGTAATCGTTGCTTCTCTTTTCCAACTCTTTTTTGAGTTTTATCTAATGTAGTATCTAACGCGTCCGGTCAGTGCTTGCATATGATTTAACTTATTACTGAGTTAAAAGTAGAAAAACATTTCAAAACCCTAAACTGTAACAAAAATTCATGTTCATATTCTTCTTCTACTGTGTTAAAATATTAAGATGTAAGTTAAAATATTCCTAGCTGTTATTTATAAAGTTGTCATATTTCACCCATTTATCCATTAAAAGAGACACATAGTTGTAAGCAGCTATTATCTCTTAATTATGGATTTATCCATTACAAGATTTATTTTTATTTTCCCCATAAGGTCTATGTGCCATGATCTATTTTTAATGTTTTATAGCATATTTACAGGGTGAAATTATGCATCCAACTCTATAGCGTGCGTTTGGAAGCCACCTGTTATAAGTAACCAGAAAAGAGAAACTTTCCAAAAAAAAAAAAAAAAAAAAAAAAAAAAGAGAAACTTTCCACCTTAGTGCGTGTTTCCTCAATTTACACACTTGATATTATTCTTTCTGTCACCAAGAGAATGAAAAATATTGCACATGAATTCTGTTGTGTTCCCAGAGGGGCATTCAAACTTACTGCTTGGTAGTCTGTGATATTTCAGAATTTTTGTAGTATAAAAATAGACATAGCTGATTTACTGAGGCAGAAAAAATTGTCCAGTTTGTATTTTTAGTATTTTAAACTTCAGACTGTGTTGGAAGAATAAACTCGATAGATGTATCCTCAGATGTTGGAGTTATAATTTTACATACTTGAGAAATTCACTCATGTGGAGAAGGTGAATCAGGAAATGGATTTCCAAAATGAATACATAATCTCTGATTTCAAGGAAGCTTCATAGAGCTGCAAAATATGCATAATAACTTGGACTCAGAGAATGTAAGTTGAGTCTAAAAATAAAGAAGAGTGTCCAAAATCTTGTTCCATTTTTTTTTTTTTTCTGCTTTGGGTTGTTACTTGATTCATTCCCACCTGGTGACATAGTCTAGAACTAGCGAGAGATGTGTCAGAAAACCAGTGCTGCTTGCTTGCACAAGTAAGTCTTCAACTGTGAAGTTGGTACAGCTTGTGTCTCAGTGGCCCCCAAAGCCTCAAGCAGTCATGGGGCAGGCTTCATGGTCCAGTGCTGGGACTGCAAACTGTTGCCCCCTGCCTTGGAGCCAGCCAGATATGGGCTGAAACCTCCCAAACCGTGAGCTAAATAAGCTTATCCTTCCTGAATTTTGAGAATCAGGTATTTTGGCCCAGCAGTGAGAGAAGAGTAGCACTGTGCAGACAACTCAGGGAGTGGCAGGATGCGGTGTTGGCCAGACTGGCTCTGAATCACTTGAAAGTTCCATCAACTCTTGCTCATCCCGTAGTCCGTCACCAGGGCCCTTCAGTGGCACCATGCTCCTGTAAGCCTGTCTTCTCAGAAATCTGGGAGCAGCTGCTTACTTGGCACATACAACAAAAGCAGCTGGAACGGCCAGTATGCATTCAGAATCTATAGATTCCATGCGTTTTTAATAAAACATTCATGTTCCTCAGAGAATTCCCACCTGTTTCAATAGTAGTCACATTTTTTCAATTCTTTGTCTCCAAACTGAGATGCCTGCAAATCCAGTTCTACCACGTGTTTCCAGGCAGACGTTTCGTGTAATGTCGTGCTCAATCAGAGAAGAACTTGCTTTTCTTTTTTGTGCTGGTGGTGATGGTGGTGGTTGTGGTGAGGAAGTCTTGCTACCTTGCTTAGGTAAACTTCAAACTCACAAGTCTCCTGTCCCAGCCTAAGTAACATGTGATATCAGGATCAAGCAGAGGTTTCTGAGGATAAGAGCAGAAATCTGTTGTTGTGGAGTTCTACGAAAGCATAGCTTTCTGAGGGCTGGTGTGACAGCTCAGCAGATTAAGCGCCTGCTTAGGCAAGCACAGGGACCTGGGTTTCATCCTTGTACCACGTGCTGTGCTAGTCCCACTCCCAGGCAAGCTGACCTGTGACTGACCACTGAGTCTGGGCCTGGTGGTATAGGTCTGCAACCCCAGCACTGGGGAGGCTGAAAACAGGAGGATCACTACAAGTCTGAGCTGCATAGTGAGACCCTGAGCCACATACATTAAAAAAAGAAAGAAAAGAAAAACATAGCCTTCTGTATTTTGGAGGTTTGGAAAGGAGCTCTGTAAGTTGTGATTTTTAAAAAATAACAGGATGCTTGAGAGCAGGTGAGTGTCACCTATGCACCAGTTTGGCTGTGCTGCTCCACACCTATGTCCAGGCCTGGAGCAGGGGCACCCAGCAGATGGGACCTAATGCCCCCTGGGCTGGGACTCAGCCTGGAGGAGCCACTCCTTGTCTGCTGAGAGGCACCTCTGACTTTGCTGCTTCCATTCTGCATTGGCTTAGGAAGAGCCTGTTTTATACTGAGCTACAGTGAGGAAGAAAGGCCTTTGACTTCTTGGATTCCTCTGAAGCCTACTTGGTGCAGAACAAAATTTGAGAAAAAGGAAACCAAGAATCTGGACTGAATGGGTATGCAGTGAGCAATTTAATGCTTCCTGGTTCTACCTGCCGTAGGTGCCAGGACTGTTCGTTAGCACAGTGATGTCAAACATGTGTTGCAGGATTTTTTTCACCATATTTTATGAATGAGGCCTTCATCGTTTTATTGACCACTCAAGAACTACAAGAGATGGAGCTGTTATCTGGAGAACTCTGCACAGCTTGGGTAGTAATCCAGGTGAATTTTGACTATGAAAGCTGTATGTGAGACACAATATTTGGGACAGTGTCAGTAAGTTCCTTGCAGCCACAGCTGGCTAACTAGACTCTGTGGCCCTGGCAGAGCTCTGCGCACCATAGTGCTGATTAGCACCAAAGGAAGACAGGCTACTGCAGACAAGGGCTCTGCAGAAAGCTGTCTCTGATGGTGACTCTGCTGTCTCAATCCTCCACAGAAGTCATTAGGTCGTTTTGTTATATTTCAGTTCAGTTTGCCTGCACTGATTTTTCAAATAGCTGCACCTTCGCTGGAAAAAAGAAAATAAATTAGCAATTAATTTGTTCATGTTTTATGCTATTTCTTTGTTTTAGTTAGATGCCAAAGCCTGTGCATTCTGTAAACAGGACCCGAGGCTCAGCATCCTCCCGTTCACCGTGGTCACCTTCTGCAGGATGCACATCTGTTTGTTTTACCAGAGGTTAGCTTTGTGTGGTCTACAGTTACTACAAATGGAATCGTAGGGTATATCTTAATTCTTGCACCTGCCACATTGTTACCAGGACTTATTCATGGAAAGTATAGCTCTTAGGTCTTGCTGCACGATATTCCACTGCCTGGATGAAAACTAATGACATGTCTCTTGCTGCTTATGGCTTCATTTTCATGAGCCAAGTATCTACAGGCATCCTGGCTGGGTCACTGGGCATGTGTGGCTTAAGCCTTACAAGAGGCTGCCCAGTATTAAGCATTTAATGCTCCCTTTTTTTGTATCTTCACCAACATTTTGTGTTGTCCATTTGCAACGTTCTGCTTATGTGTAGTGTGTTACTTACTAATATATGGGTATATTTTACAAGAATTCTATGCATGACTTTGAGTACTATGAGTTATTTTAAATTATTTGTATGCATTTGGAAAACAGGAGCTCTGCAGTGCAGAGCACCTCCCTGGTAGGAGCGATGTCCTGAGTTTGATTACTGGTACCAGAAAGAAGGAAGGAAAGAGAAGGAAGGAAGGAAGGAAGGAAGGAAGGAAGGAAGGAAGGAAGGAAGGAAGGAGAGAGAGAGAGGGAGGGGGAAGAAGGGAAGGGAGAGAGAGGAAGACAAAGGAGAGGAGAAGAGGTTCTTTTGCAAATGACACAGATAGTTTTTGCTCATTGATTTGAATGGACAGTTCTGCAGATCATAAAGACTGAGATGAAGGAGGCAGTGAGGGGTAACTAGGCAGTTTGGAGCCTCCCCCAATTTAATGTGATAATTTATTTTTAACAGTTCTGTTTATTCATTCGCTAAGGCATGTATCCATTGATTCATTCATTTGTAAACAATTTCTGCTGCCCTTGTCTGGCTGTCCAATAGACAGTTCTATGTTGATGGAAATTGTACATTCTGCCTTATTCAGCACTGTAGCCACTAGCAACAAGCAGCTATCAGGCACCTGATCATGGCAAGTGTAACCAGACAATGGATTTTTAAATTGTATTTTTAAACTACAGCCAGTGGAGATACTACTGGGTAATGTATGTTTAAATAAATACATTCAGCTATTATCTCATCTTTTGTTACGTTGTCCAAAAAATAAAAAGTCTTTTTACTGTGCTGGAAAGCCCCATCCTATCAGCTGTCAGTGCGTTTAATGTCATGTAGATACTTGATATTTGGAATGCTAGACACAGACTTTCCAGTATTGGGGAGTTAGGTTTTGTGTACACTTGGTCGAAGGCTTAGCTCGCCTTCACAGGCGCTGTCATTCCAAGCTCTTGTCCTACTGGTGCATTCTTTCCATGGAGGAAATTAACCAGGCAGCTGGTTCATGCCCATCCTGGTTTGGGCGGGAGGAAGCATTCTCATACGTTTCCATTTGTGTTACAGGAACATGTGTTTTTTTTGATTGGTCAGATCATTACTGAGCAGGTTGAAATCGTAAAGACAATGAATCATTAAAAACAATCCAGTTTTCTTAAGAATGAAGACATTTGGTTTCAATGATTATGTAATTATGAAAGGTATAATGTCTTGGAGTGGAGAATGAAAACAAATAAAAGATCCTAATTAGATAGTGTTCATTTCTATTGCTGTATATAATAGGAGAAAGTAAAATATTATCTGTTTCTGTTTTTTTCCCCAATCTAGAGTCTTTTGTAGATGTTCAGGAATAACTGTGAACACTGATTTTATGGGTCTATTTTGAGAAATGTGGTACCATCCTAAATGATATTAGAGCACAGATAAGTAACTTAGAGTAAAATAGAATACTCCCTTCATCCTTCAGAGTAATTTTAAAGCATAATAAATGATGTGAAACATGTTCTGATCATTGCTTTAGGGAGGCTAAAAGCCCAGTGCGACAGCTTGCCTCCCTTCCATCGTCTTACATGTGCCTAGCATGCATCGTTCAGCATGGCGGCCAGCTTTTCTGTAATCAACATACAGCAAAAAAGACCTCCTATGGCTGATGGTTTGTGAGGTTTCAGTCTGTGGTTCCTCGGCCCCATTCTTCAGCAAAGCCGAGCCTCACGGGTGTGCTTATGGCAGAAGAGGGCCGTTCACCTCAAGGCAGTCAGGAAGCAAAGACAAAGAGCAAGGGTCCCCTTCAGCGTCGCCCTCCACATAACTTCCTCTCACTAGACCCTGCCTCCTACACAGTCCACAAGCTCCCAATGGCACCACCGGCTATCACCAGGCCTCTAACACAGATCCTGTAGTGGGCATTCCAGGTCCAAGCCAGCGCAGCAATCCCCTTCTACTCTTTATCTTTGCCTCAACCCATTCAGGGATGCCTTTTGTTTAAAAGCAGAATTTAGAAGTTGAGTAAAATTATATTTATTCTGCACTTGCTATATTTCTAGATGAGTTGGGTTGATTCCATAATAACAAAAAAAAAAAAAAAAGAGCATGTGGAGCTTCAGCCTGTGTGTGCTACAAGTTGCAAAGATGAGAAGCTGGTGGGGGTGGTCAATGTCCCATGATATGCCACTGTGACCACCCTTTGGGCTTGCATCTCTTGTAGCTTCACGTAGGAGCCTCTCTCTACAGGGTATAGGGAAGGAGTCTCAGTCCGCGTGGACAAATTCCCATTCTGATTGAGCTTAGATACATAAATGTCAGGCAAATCCACCATAACGTCTGTCATGAGGATGGAATATGGGCCCATCCATTGTGGAGGAGCAGGGACCACTGCATGGGTGCTGGCATCTGAGGGTGGCCGCGTGGGCTGCACATGAGTTTCAGCCAGTTTACATGGCAGGAGAAGGCAGTTCAGGTGGAAAGAATGATGTACCTAAGGCCTGGAGACCAGAACTGTCAAAAGTCTCTGCAGTGAGTTGTCAGAGTATGGCCTGTGCCTAGGAAGTTTACATAGGTGTGAAGGGAAGTCAGGAGAGCCCCTGGAGCCCAGGGGGAGAGGGTTTACAGCCTGTGCTGTCTACAGATTTGGGATATTATTCAGGACAATGCTTTTTTTTGTTTTTTTTTTTTTTTTTTTGTACCAGGAATCGAATTTAGGACCTTATGCTTGCCAGGCAGGTCTTTATGCCACTGAGCTATCTCCCTAGCCCCTTGTTTTTACTCTTAAATGTAGTTCTCATTTCATTGTTTACTTTTTTTTATTTATGTATTTGGTACAGGGTCTCACTGCATAGCTCAGACTTGTAGTGATCCTCCTGTGTCAGCCTCTCCAGTGCTGGGATTACAGGTGTGCAGTACCACGCCCGGACTGGGTCTCAGGCTCAGCCTCCTGGGGGCGGGGCCAGCATAGCCTGTGGTGCTGGGGATCAAACCCTGGTCCCTGCGCTTGCCTAAGTAGGCACTAAGTCTGTTGAGCTATCTCACCAGCCCTTTGTTGTTTTCTTAATTTTCCTGCAATTTTTTTTGTTTTGTTTTTATTTTGTTAGTACAATTTTTAAATACTGAGCTTCAGAACAGATTTTATTTTAGACATAATTTATCTATTTATTTTATTTTTACACTGTGTGATTCAGGCTGCCCTTGCACTCACTAGATAGGCCAGATTGGCTTCAAATTTGCGGTGATCTTCCTACATCAGCCTTTCCAGTCCTGGGATTGCAGGCATGTGCTACATACAATGCCTTGTTCAGAAGACATGATCTTTTTTTTTTTAGTGATCTTTAAAAGTATCTCATTTTAAGGAAAAATTCTGATTTTGAGGAATATTTAAGCTTAAATTCTGTGATCATCAGATTTCATGGTTTTCATTTTTATGAATATATTTACATTGATTTTAAAATATTTTACAATACTTAAATAATTCAAGAATACCTATGGTCATCTAACTAATGACAGTGAAAAGCTGTATATTCTCAAGGATGAATGGGGAACCTTTAAAGGAATTTTTGATCTAGAATGAAAGTATAGGTGGTACCATACTATTAGACTGGAAGTTAGCTTGTCCACAGTTGAAGTATTTGCATTATATTACAATAGGATACAGGATAGAGGATTATATCGTGAGCAAATGGGTATAATGTTATCCTTAAAATATAATGAGACAGTTAGCTGTTGCCATTGCCACTGCAGCATTTCCAGGGCATGATGCATTAGTGGAACACCTCCCCAATGCTAAAGCAACCATGACCCTGGTAGGCAGAGCCACTGGCTCAGTAATCAACTGTCTCCAGATGAATGAAAGACTGGATGCCCTTTTATCTGGCATATTCTAGTGCTGAACCCAATCTCAGAGATATGGTAGCAGCACCATTTCTCTGTACTTCCCAAGTGAGGGATTTCACTGAGTGAATGCTTAGAAACTGCCTCTGCTGATTTTGGAGAAGTGTTTCTCTCTAGTTTGACTTGTCTGTGGTCAGCATTCTGAAAGTATTACATGTTGTTATATATTTCTTTGCATTTCTTTAGAAAGAGGTAAAACTTCTCATAATTTTTTGTCTTAATCATTAAAATGCTTGGTATTTCAGCTTGCTGTTGAGTTCAAATGTTCTTATTTGGAGATTTCTCAAGGTCTTCTCACAGTGGAGTTAACTGTTAACCTTGTCTCATGTCATGTGTTTCCTCAGACCCTCTAAATCAGCACACATTTTGGTGCTGTACAGCAATCTCTCCGTGTCCCTTCTTCAGGCTTTTACCTATTACAGCCCTGGTGCTTTGAAGGCAAGACATGCTTTGCTTGCTGAAGAGAATATGCAAAATACATACATGCTGAGAAGTTCTCAACAAATCTATTTCTATAGACTTTAACCTTTCATATCAGAATTATGACTGGTTTGGTTGCCCAGTTCCTGGTAATAGCTATGAGTAGTCAAGAGACCTTTGACAGCTGAAGTGGGAGCAATGGGGAACTCAGCTGTTTAAGGTCTCTTTCTAAGATTGTATTAAAATTTCTAGCCTGCTCCCTCACTGTCCTTCAACCATAATCTCAGAGAAACCTCCTGTGTTGGCCATTACCCTGGATTGGGTTGCTCTGCACTGTAACCTTGATCTGACAAGGACCCAGGGATGAGTATATTTTATATGTATCTCTTTACATTCTAATTGTATAAATCATCATAGTAAAATGTTGTATAAAATATTAGAATCTGGTCTTTTAGTTTCTCTTCTATGATATATGTTATATACCATAGCATTTTAGCAACATTGTCATGACCTTATATATTTTACTTTTTAACAAGATTATACAAAACAATTTATAATTAGTGGATATTAATACACACTAGATAGCATTTCCATTAACAATCCTTGAGAGGTAAATCTAGAACCAGAATAACAGTTTCTTACTTGGACTGTCAGGAACTGAGTTTATGTGTACTGTCTATAGGGGTTACTCTTTGCTGTGCTGTAGAATACATCCAGAGTTAGTGGTAATGAAATGTAAGATGAAAAGAAATAAACAGATTGGGAAAAATGGCAACATAATAGAAAGTTACATGGAGTACTTGGCAATTCCAAGGAAAGGAGGAAAGAAAAGAGAGAAGGGAGAAAAGGAGGGAAGGTAGGAAAAAAGTGCAGGGAAGACAGGGAGGGGAGGGAGGGAGGGAAGAAAGAAAGGATGGAAGACATTACTAGCAATAGAGTTGAGACTAGTAGCCATGCTCTGCAATGCTTGCTCAGTGGGAAACTCAGTGTTTTACAAATGTGAAGAAATTCAAGTGGTCACGGACCACTCATGACATGGTGGAAAGGTCAGAGCAAGGGAAGGCCAAAGGATCTCCTCACGGGCCGGGGCAGGGGGAGCAGACTGAGGAAAGGTGGGGCTTGCAGGCGAGACCTGCGCCCTTCACAGACACTCACAGGTATGGCAGTTCTGACAGCAGTGGGAAAAGATGTGAACTCCATAAGTAAGATGAATAAAGGTGAGCCATTCATTTTTAATACATTTTAAAAAGTGCACAGAGCAGTCACCTCAGATAGAGTTCATCTTCTAAACTACATGTACAGGGGCCAGGGACATAGCTCAGTGGAGTAAGTGCTTGCCTGGCAAGCACAAGGTCCTGAGTTCCATCCTTGGTACCACCAAAAATAAAAATAATATAAATGCACAGAGGCAATTATTTGGGAAGCAGTATATTAAAAAGCTAAATTTGAGATGTTGCCCATCATTTTTTCCTTACTAAGAAATCTTTAGGGCTGGGGAGATGGCTCATGGCCAGAGAGATGGCTCAGTGGAATAAGCACTTCCCTGTCAAGTGCAAGGGCCTGAGTTCAATCCCTGGTTCCACCAAAAAAAAAAAAAAAAGAATTTAACGGTTTAAGTGGTAAGTGACTCCTTGGAATGGTAGAAGCTACAATCCAAAGTCATAATGTAGGTACAGGTCAACTAGGAAGGAGGAGATAGATTTATAGTGGAGAGAGTATGATTTTGGACTGCAATGTGGGTCAGTCATTTTAAAGTAGCAGAGTAAATGATGCCCACTTAAGGGCCGGTGTATAGCTCAGCAGACTAAGCGCTTGCTTAGGTAAGCGCAGTGGCCAGGGTTCAATTCCTGGTTCCGCATGCCGCACCGGCCCCGCCTTCGGGTGTGCTGAGCCGGCAATGGAGTCCGGGCGTGGTGGCGTGCGCTGGTACCGCGCCTGTAATCCCAGCCCTAGGGAGGCAGAAAGTAGGAGGATCACTGTGAATGTGGGCTGCATAGTGAGACCCTGTCAAAAAAGAAAAACCCTAAAAACAAAAAACAAAAAAAAAAAAAAAGATGCCCACCTAAAGAGCTAGTAGGTGTGTATAATCTTGCAATAAGATGGTAATTTTCTTAATATGATTTATAGTTTAAGTTTGTATACAATAGCAATTAGAAAAGGATAGATGTAACAGTTAAAAAAAAATCATTGCTCATTCTGATGGTATTTTGTCCATGGTATCAGCATTGTGTTAATGCTAAGCAGAAACAATGACTATCCCCTCTTTATGCTCACAGTTCTCAGCATCTTCAAAAATGATACTTTTTGACAGTAGGAGTCCAGGAAAATGGCAGCGGTGAGAATATACTGGTGCTTAGTAGAGATACATTTGAAGTCTGTAATGGTGTTACAGGATGGATCTCTTTGGGTTTGTACCTGACAGTTGCCCAGCAATTATTTGCACTGAAAGATGTTGACCATTTTGTGTATAAATACCTTCAAAACTAGGACTAAAAACTTCGTATTTCTCAATTCATGTGAAAAGTTTTAATGAAATTGTTTATCAGTGAGCCCAGGAGGTGAGTGTGATCATGACTGTAATTATTTTAGCTGGTGTGTAAGTTACCTATTGCTCCAAAATCATTTACTTCAACTCTTAGTGGTTTGAAATATTAACCATCTCATTTTTTCTGTAGAGCAGAAACCCAAAAGCCATTGGCTAAACTATGTCCCAGCTGTCCCACAACTCCCCATCCTATGCTGAATTGTAACTCCCGGTACCTTAAACCATAACTGCATGTGGAGATACAGCTTTAAAGGGGGAATTAAGTTACAATGAAGTCCCTTGAATATGGCTGATGTTCCTGGAGGAGGAAAGTTGGACACACATGCATATGTGGATACTCCATGCATGTGTCCTGCATGTATAAGGAGAGGCCATGTGTGGACCCAATCTTAAGTGAAAGCTAGATTGGCCACCACCTTGACATTGGAGTTCTGGCCTCCAGGACTTAGAAATAAAGTCCTGTATAGAAGCCACCCTGTCCATGATGCTTCATTTCAGAGGCCTGAGCACAGGGTCTCCTGCGAGGACAACTGCAAGGCTGCAGCACTTTGCTAGCAGTTGAAGGGGGCTTAATGCTGTCTAAACTGTTCTCTTGCACGGCCTGAGCTACTCCATACTTGAGCAAGCAAGAAAGGAGAGAGAGAGCCCGCAGAAGGAAGAGAAGTCAGGCAATTTCAGATTTTGTAATCTAAAGCCAAGTAGCATCTCATCACTTCTGCTGTCTCCTGTTTGTCACAAGTGAGTCTCCAGGGCCAGCCTGCCGCGCAAGGGGTGGGCATTATTTGCTGCCGTTTACAGATCCTGCAATCTAAGGTATGCAGCTCTTAAGAGCAGCCTGACTGGATGCAACACTGTCAATTTGCTCTATGCTTACTGAGTCATTTTCATTTTTTTTTTAAATGCTTTAGTTGGGTTATGTAATTTTCTTTCTTTTTTTAATGTATTTGGTACAGGGTCTCACTATGCAGCTCAGACTTGTAGTGATCCTCCTGCTTTCAGCCTCCCCAGCACTGGGATTGCAGGCGTGTGCGACCATTCCCGGTCTCAGTGGCCCGTTCAGCATGCCCATGGGCAGCATGTGGTGCTAGGGATCAGACCCCAGTGCCTATACTTGCCTAAGCGAGCACTTAGTCTGCTGAGCTATCTCACTGGCCTTGGATTATGTAATTTTCAAATAGCATGTTGTATAAAATTTTTTAATCATGAAAAACATAAAACATGCAGAACATCAAGAGAAATGTTTAGTGCATACTGATCACTAGGATTTATCAGTTGTTGGCCATTTGTCATACATGTCATTTTATTTTTTTCTTTTGGCTGTTAGTGTTAAAACTTTAGAAATAATGATCACAGCCTTTTCACTTTCAAATTGCAGTAGACATCTTTTTATTTTTGAAGGGTTTTTTGTAGACATCTTTTTAAACGCATGTAGTGTTTCGTAAATTCTAATGCCTAATAAAATGTATAATTAATTATACTCTCAGTTCATATTTAAGTTTTCCTGAGTTGTCTCAAACTTGCTGTTTTTATACCTGATAGGATCCAATTAAGAGCCTTTTGTTTTTTTTTTTATGTGTCTTTTAATATACCATAATATCTCTTCATGTCACCCTAACTTTTTTTCAATTTTCTGTGCATCTCCTTGGAATGGGACATATTTATACATTTCTTTCTTTTTAGTGCTGGGTCTCTAACCCATGTTGTCACACTTGCTAAGTCCTTTCTCAGCACGTTCTCTGCCACTGGGCTACGTACACCCCAAGGAAGAATATATTTTGACACACACCACAGATTTCTTTGGCACTGGAGTTACTTATTCACACTATGATCTCACGGTGGAATCCCCCTGTCCTAAGTAGAAGACATAAAAGCAAACAGAGGTAGCTCCTCTGATCGGTGTGATCCAGCGGTGTTTCCCACCATCTTCCTGTCTGGACTCATGGATCTAGCACAGTCCGAAGCACTATTTTAAATTTACCATGGTTGAGACTGGTCAACAGGGTAGCAAAAGAAGGGAGAAGGGCCATCCAGATAGCTCAGTGGACTAAAGTGCCTGCTTAGGTAGAGCGCAGGGGCCGGGATTTGATCCCCAGCACCACAAGCCATGCTGGCCCTGCCCATGGGATGCGCTGAGACAGTGATTGAGACTGGGTGTGGTGGTGCACACCTGTAATCCCAGCGCTTGGGAGGCTAAAAACAGGAGGATCACTATGAGCCTGATACATGTAGTGTGACCCTGTAGACCCTGTACTAAATACATTAAAAATTTTTTTTAAAAAAAAAGGAAAAATGTGGCTAAGACAGAGAAACCAAAGCCACTAGACAGGATTGCATCTTGAATCTTTTCCTGTGCTCCAGAGAGACTGATTGGTGTTCAGTAATTGTGTGGTCCATGCAGGTTGAGGATGGGTTGACTGAGGAGCTCTGGGTGGCATTCCTGACTGTTCTCCTAGAGTGGCAGACTCACTGCGGCACACGTGTCTGACTGTCTGTACAAGTGTCCAGGAACAATGCTCGGAACGTATGCAGGCCTGCTGAGTTAGTATTGACTAAGTGGTGAAAACAGAATGAATTATGTGCACCAATTTTATATTAGTTATGTTTTGTGCTATTCACATACTGCTAGATCATTATGTGGGTTTTCTTTTAACCACCTTCCATAGAAAGAGAACTGAGCTAGAGAAAGCAATCTGAATTTACCTAAACTTAATTCAAATAAGATTTGATAAACTCTAAAATTTCTGTTACTCATACAGTGCTGTTAATGGAACTTACTATACCTAGGAGAAATGAGAGCCAGCTTTTAATTTCAGCTTTATTTCAATCTGTTTTGCAGACTTTTTAAATAGACATGATAGTATAAGATCATTTTGAATTTCCATCCCTTAATCCTTTTATAGAGGATATAGTTAATATGTTTCATGGATATTATTAAGGTAAGTTTGATATAATGTGACAACTATTTTGGAAGGTATCTCCTCAAGTTTATCCTCCCAGAGTATTCCCCAGTACTATAATATTCAGCATGTAGTTGACACTTTAACCCTTTGCTTGATTATAAGAACATTGTTTTGTTTTGTTTTTTTTTTGTTTGTTTGCATTAGTGATCATTGAACCCAGGCCTTCACATAAATCTGCAACCCCCAGCCCTTTTTATTTTGAAACAAGGTCTTCTTAAGTCACTAAATTGTCCAGTTTGGGCTTGAATTTGTGATCCTTCATCAAGCCTTAGCCTCCCAGATAAGGACATCTTTTTTTTTCTTATGTATTTGGTACAGGGCTTCACTATGAAGCTTGGACTCTTAGTGGTCCTCCTGTTTTCAGCCTCCCACAGGCATGTGCCACCACACCCAGACTCGTTCCTCAACTCTGCATGTCCTGGGAAGGGCTGGCATGGCATTTGGGACCACAGATCAATCCCTGGTCCCTGCTTTGGCATTTAGTCCACTGAGCTGTCTCCCTGGCCCTGAGAGCCTCTTTAATGATACAGTCTACAGATGGTATTCTGTGCACACAATGCTTTAGCAACCTATAACCAAAGACTAGCATACACTTTTCCAAGAGTTGATAAATCAGTATTACTTCTGACACAGACCGAAGGAACTGTTGTAAATATTCTATGCTATAATTTGGTCATAGTGACCTAAAATGAAAATAATGCCCATCTGATTATTTTATCACATAGTTTTCTCTTAATGACATTCAACTTAATAGAAGTTGAAATTTTTAAGTATCGTAATTTTACAGAAAAACTTTGACAGTGTAAGTCGGCAATTCCAAATCAGCCCACTCATTGTGTTCACTAAAGTGTTCTCCCAAAAATAAATGAGTGGGCTGGCATTGTGTTCTAAACATCAAGCTAATTTTGGTTAATTGCATAAATCCAGAAGCCATGGGCAAGGCAGCAGTTCACATTTCCTGGTTGCGATCAGTGGAGTTGTGAGGCAGTGAGGTGGCCAGGACAGCACATTAGGTGGGAAAGCCTCATGGGGCTTTAGTCAGGGGCCTGGGGAAGCTTGTGAAGGACGGTACAGAATTAGAAACAGTAGTAGCAGCTCTGATCAGAATTGAAAAGCAATAGGAGGGAAAAAAAAAAAAAGTAGTATTCCCCTCACTAACTTAAAATTCTTTGTGAAATGATGGAAAATGGGCCAAGCAGCCCTGTGGGCAATCCCTTCCTGCCCCCTTATCACCACTTATTTTTCTAAGGAAATAAGAATGCTTCATCCTGTGAGGCTTGCATTTACAGTAGTTGGAATTAGTATTCTGCCAACACAGATACAGGAGGAATGGGGCTAGGTATCAGTATCAGCCCTGGACGCTCAGCAACTGTCCCTTTCAGAAAGGAGTTTGGGTTCCCTTTGTGTACCATCACTCACAGTGGTAGAATTACATTCTGAAGGTTTTTGTTCCTACTGAATTTAACTGGTGTGTTTATGTGGGTGTCAAGAAGAGGTTGTGTTTATTAAAATGCTTCTTGGCCTGGACAGGGCTTTCTTTAACTCTGTATTCCCTCAAGTGTCCAACACTAGATGTGTGCAACTGAATAGCATCTTGTTTCTGGAAATGTGGATGCCTTCCTTACAGTCTTGGTTATTTTTTATTTGTAGTTGGGCCAAAATACTGACACACAAAATTAAGAAAGGAGGAGTTCAGTTAGCTCACAGTTAGTGTAGGTTTTAGTCTATATTTTGTGGCTCTAAAGCAGACGACAGCAGTTTATGGCAGCAGAAAGCAATGAGGAGCAGAGGAGCAGCCGCAGCTGTCTGTCCAGCCTCTCTGTCTTCCTCTTCTGTTGACTGCAGACAGGAGCTCTTGTGAGGAAGTGGCAGCAGGTGTGAAGATCGGAGCTCCTCCAAAGTGGTGGCTGAGAAGATCAAGCTCCTCTGAGGAAGTGGCGCAGCTCTGAAGCCTTCCTCAACCCCTTTATATACCCGCTAAGTGCCGAGTCACTCTAGGGTGGGCCCTCCATGCCCTAGAGCATGAAGTCACTGAGCCAATCCAGCTAAGCTTCCTACCCCTCGAGTTGACACAACATATCAACCACAACACTTGTCCTGGGAGATCTCATCCATGATCCTCTCTTGGATTATTCCAGGCAAAAGATACATACCTCCATCCAGGGTCCATTGGCTATGCCTAGAATGACTGCTAAGGCTGATCTACTTAAGAAAATAACACATTTGACAGGTTCTTTTGTTTTGTTTTGTTTCACAGTGACCATATGGTCATTGTGAAGATCCATGTAGTTATTTGTAGAAGTGAATGTAACAATGTCACTTTAGATAAAACCAACATCCTTCAGTTAATACATTGCTTCTTAAGTCTCCTAGTCATGCATTAATTATGACTATAATTAACAAAAATGATTGCCATTTTTTGGTTTTTGTTACACATACATTGTGAAATTGTTCTTTCAATAAAACTAAGGTTAATATTTTATTCTAAAATAAATTCTATGAAAGAGAGTTATATTATAGAGATGATTTTATTGCATACCACATGCATGAAATACAGCAGTGAGAAAAATTATCCAAAAAAGCATCAAACTCTTTTTTTAAATTTCATTTAGGTCTTTTTACTTCTTTTGTTAGAACAACACAGAAGTTCTGTATAAATTTTGCTACATTTATACAAAAATATTTCACTTTTTAGCAATTATAAATGGCATTATATTTTCAGTTTCTATCAGTAATATAGAGAAAAATAATTGACTATGCTTGCTGATATTGAGTGTTACACTGAACTCATTTGTATTATTGTACTTTTTAAAAAAATTTAATCAAGGTTATTGGTACAATTTAGATACATCTAGTGATCACATTTATCAGAAGAAATTTGTACCTGTATATGATAAGCCTTGATTTATCTTTTTCTCCTATCCCCTCCCCTCCCTACAACCCTTCTTCTTCTCATTTCCAAAGCTTTGTTTCCATTTTATCCTTTTTGTTCTCAGTTTTCTTTGGCCTTCCTTCCTTTCCCACACCCTCCTCCCGAGTTACTTTTACCTTTTGAACAGTTCCTTTTTATTTCACAATATTTGTTGTACAGTTTTGTTCTGGTTTATTCTTCTCTCCAGTTTCTCACACTGGAGAGAAAATGCAATATTTACTTGTGTGTCTGATTTATTTCACTTAAGAGTATGCTCTTAAGTATGCTGTCAAGATGCATCTATTTAATAATGGAAGTCTCAAGTTAATCCTCCTTTATGGCAGAGTAGTATTCCATTGATTGATTGATTGATTGATTGATTGGCAGAACCAAGGATTGAACTCAGGCCTTTGTGCTTGCCAGGGAAGCACTTTTTCTACTGAGCTATTTCCCTGGCCCCTCCATTTTTTTCTATATATCCACATCTTTTTTATCCATTCTTGGGTTAATAGGTATTTGGGTGTTTCCAAGATTTGGCTATTACAAACTGCCACTGTAAACATGGTATCATTGTGTATGATGGTTTTAATTCTTTTGGGAAGATATCAAGAAGGAGACTTGCAGAGTCAAATGGCCCCTCTAATTCTGGTTTTAAAGATAACGGATTTGGCTGTTTGATGCTCCATTGTCACACTGCCACTTGGTGCACACAGTGAAGCAGCGTAAGGAGGAAGCTTTTTATGTTCAAAAGATGACATATGTGCTGTAGTCCCTTTTAGAAGCCAGGTTTGCTAATGGAATCTATTCATCTCCAGCTCTTCATCTGCTGCAGTACAACTTACTGGGGAGAAAGCTTGGGGCTTTCCTTCAGGTAATTGATGTCCGCAGTTGAGCCTGCTTCAAAAGGGAAGAAAGCTGCTGCTTGTGGTAGAGCACATTGTGAACCCTGGTCTCTTCTGAGGCCCTGGTTAATTTTTCAGAGTGGTCTAACCCCATGAAGAGTCCATAGGACCCTCCAAGTAGCTGCACTCAAGTCAGCAGCTACAGATTCCAGGAATATCCCTACTTCACCAGTGTCTAGAAATGGAGAGAACTGGCTTCTGGGTCGTACAAAGATAGTTCAAGACAGCCCAGCTCCTGCCCTGTAAGGGGAAGAGACTTAGGCTTCAGTTATTCTTTGTCCCAGCTCCTCTTCCAAATAGGAGCAGTGATCTAGAGCAGAACAACTTTGTTCCCTCACAATACATGGAAAGACCTAGGCGATTGGCACTATTGGAGGCATCAGATCGTCCTCCCTCTGCCCCTCGCAGCCAGCCAGTTTGCACTCCAGCCTGAGCTTCCTGAGGTATGGACCACCATGCATCTGCTGGCAGGAAGCACCCCCTGGAGTACTCTAAGTCAGTGTAAAACAAAGGACCAATCACAAGCATGCCAGCCAAAAGACCTGTCATCCCCACCCTTGCTGGGCAGAAGGCTGTAACCCAGAGATTCTTGACAGCAAGATGGGCCAACAGGAGTCTTCACAGTAAATAACCTGAATGCATTTATTCACTTGATTTGTCTTAGGAGGGAGGAAAAGAGGGAGAAAGGAGGCCAGGCAGACCACACTCCTATACATAAAGAGTGCTGGTACCATGTGGCAGGAGTTGGCTCCGTACTTAGGCTTGACGTTGCCCTGCCACGAGCCCTCACAAGCATTCTTTCCTGCCGTGGTCCCCTGTTCCTGCATTCAACTCAGTGAACTATAACAGTATTACCATATGTCAGGTCATTTGCTGTGCATCCGAAGGTTAGGAAACCAGGCCATGACTCCCAAGGAGTCAGCTTGTGGACAGTCAAATGTGCACGGAAAGTGAGCCAGAGGCGCTGGAAATGTGTGCGGTCCACCCTCCTGCGCTGTCCCACGGCCACCCTCTGCTGCCACCTTTGTTTTGTCTTCTCTGCAGCTGGCTTCTCATGGGACCAAGGGCTATTTGAAAGGTAGAGAAAGAGTTTTCCGGATTCCATGCACTTCCCTGGGAACACCTCAGCTGTGCACAGGGATTATTCTCGTGGTGGAGAGGGCAGCAGTTACCCTGAGCCTGGTTGTCACCTGTGTGACCAGAAGCAGTTCACATCCTTTGCAATTTCTGTCTTAATTACTGTTAATCTTCAAATAGGGATTTTCCAGGATCAGTGGAATCAAATGTAAATTAATGAAGTGAGTTACTTATTGTCTAAGCAGCACTTAGGAATTAATTAAGAACTGGGTTATAAGATGCTGGTTTTCATTATACAGCTTGTATCAATTCTGGCGCTTTTCATACTGTATCTAAAGGCAGAGAGAAAAAGCAGAAGTGCCTTTTGCCAACTGAGCTATAATAAAAGACACTGAATGTACAGCTGTAAAAGCAGTTCAGCTGAAAACAGTGATCCTGTGGCCTCTCAGATATTAACACTTTTTCAATTTCTTGACAATCTTTCAAGATGCTGGTCACTGGCAGTCCTCGTGAGAGGTCAGGGTCGGTGCTGTGCTGTTTCCATCATCAGACTTCTTTCTCTGAAGCCATCCGTTGGCATGGGTTCCTGGGAAATAGTGACTGCGATAACCTGGTGTCATGGTTTGGGGATTTTGCAAGGTGAATGATACAGTACAGGACACGTTTTATAGTAGTATTTTGTAATGAGCCACCCAGGAATCCCATTCTACAAGTGCAGGAAATCTAGCCACACACTAATACTAACGAATCCATCTGAGGGCCTAGAGCTCATAACAATGCCTCCCATCAGTCCACCTGGAGGTCCAGAGCCCACCACAAAGTCCCATGCAGGCCCACTTCATGGATATGTGCAGGCAAGGCACAAAGGTCAGTGGTAGAAGCTAGGAAGTCTATGCCAGTGGGCAGTTGTGTTGCAAGTTGCATTGGCAGAATGCTGAGGGACAGTGACAAAGTCCCAAGAGAGAGAGGGGGGAGAGAGAGAGAGAGAGAGAGAGAGAGAGAGAGAGAGAGAGAGAGAGAGAGAGAGAGAGAGAGAGAGAATGCAAATGTGAGAACACAAGAGAGTATCCTCTTATTTTGTTACAGGTCTCATGATGCAGCTTGGACTTGCAGTGATCCTCCTGTCTCAGCCTCCCCAGTGCTGAGATTACAGGAATGCACAACCACACCAGGTTTCAGTGGCAGGCACTGTGTGCCTGGGTTTTCGGGGCTTGCATGAACCCAGGTCCTTGTGCCTGCCAGGCAGGTGCTTAGACTGCTGAGCTATCTCCCCAGCGCCAGCATATGGATTCTTAAAATCAGTTCTTTGGTTTTCTCTGTGTGGTCTTTGTCCTCAATTCTGTTTCCTTAGTTCTTCTTCTAATGTCACCTCTCACTTCATTGTTTTTGTCCCTCACATCTCGATAGCAAAGTCCAGTGCTCATCTTTCCAGAACATATCTTTGATTTTTCTTCTTATACTCCTAAGTCCTGCTCTTTCTATTAATGCCATGCTTACTGATGGGCTTGTGTGTCTTCCCAGAGACTTTGTCTTTCCGTCTGCTTCTGTGTCATCTTTTACTTTCTTTGCCATCATCCTTAGATTGTTTAGAATACTGTTGCCAAATGAGTTTTCAGCAAATGCACTGGTATTTTTTTCTCCCTTTGGATAGCTCACTCTTTTTGCTACCCCCTCTTTCCCCCTCCTCCACCCCTGACTCTCTCTCTCTCTCTCACACACACACACACACACACACAGTGTTTTATTGGGGGCATTCTTCTTTGTCTCATTCCTTCTTCCCAGCAGGGACTTTGTCACTTTCCCTCAGCATTCAACACAACTTGCTCACCGAATGTCTGCTGGAGGACTGGTCTGTCTGTCCTCTACATTTATCCATCCTGCATATACCCTTAACACTCTGTGTCAGGCTTACCTATGGTATTTATCTAGAACAAATTTTCTTTTAATTTTGAAATGCATAAGATCATTCTCTGTAATTATTTTTATTCCCACAGTGTTGTGAACAATCTGTAGGAGATGCATAGAATGAAAATCTTTAAATGTTAACATCTGATCTGTACTTCAAGGCCCACTTCACATATCACTGAACCGAATATCAATTAATCTCTTCCATTTTTATGTCCCTGATGTCATTTCTAGTGTACTTTACAGTTCTCATAAATACTGTATATTTCTGTGTATGTGTGTGTGTGCACACACATATATATATATGGGTTCTTTACATGTTTGTGTTTCCTTATTTTCTTGAAATGATAGGAATCATCTTTCTTTCTCAAGAAGTTGCAAATTCTTTCGGAGAACAAAATGTGATCACTTTTCCTCTTACGCCATCCTACTTTACAGCTACCCGTACAAATAAACAGCTCTCCCATCACAAACAGCCAGTGTCCTTCGTGTCACTCTCACTTGTCTGTACTCGTTGCTCTTCCCTTTGTTCTTCACTTATGTCACCCAGTATGGCTCAGCTCAGCTGCTGTTTCCTTCGCACCATGTGCAGTGCTTTCATGGCATCTTGTGGGTAGTTCTCACAGTGTGTGTTGCAAACTACCATCCATTCTTTATGCTTGACTCCCTGATTCTATACCAGGATGTGTTTGTATTACCTGCTAATTTCCTAATATTTGTGCTTCTCTTGTTTATGTGACTATTGTGAATAGTAGAGAAACAATGAAAGCCAAGTAAATTGAAAAAATGGCCCAGATGGGAATTGGTGCACATATGAATCTGATTTTCTTATCTGTGCATGGATTTCCCAGAGAAAATTGTGTGTGTGTGTGTGTGTGTGTGTGTGTGTGTTGGGGCAAGGGGAGTCTAGTATGTGTGTATGTATCCTAAATGGAATTAATGTTATTATTATACTTGACATGTAAAGCAACATCAAAGTTGGGTCTCATCTTTGTTATTTTTAACTACACTGGATTTTTCGTTACTCTAATTTGCTTTACTTTTTATTTTGCTCATACATTTCTTCCTGGGTTAGCTCTTCTACATGAACAGGTAAATGTATTTATGAACTGGAAGTGCAGAAGCCGTCACTTTTATTCCACCAGGGAAACAGAATTACATTAACTCTGATCGTAGTTAGCAAGAAGCGTGCCTCAGAAAACTTGTGTGAATACATTATTCTTTAAAATTTTTGCAAACAGTTGTCCCAAACTGGATTTATTCTCCCATTGCAATTCAGTGAAATTTTGTTAAAAGGCAGGTTTATCTCCTGTTATGAAGTTTATACTTTACAGAAGTAAATGGATTGTTTTAGGGCAAAATTAAGCATTCTTGTCAGTTCAAAGCCAGTTAAAATTACCAGTGTACAACACCGGCTGTTTGATCCCGACTCCATCCAGGGGCCCCAGAACTAGCACAGCTCAGCTGGAGAGTGAGAGCTCCAGGCCTGGCACACTGGAGGAACCTTTCCCAGCAGCCCCCTTTCCCAGTGATCCCAATTCCATCCCAGGGCCCCAGACCCAGCACAGCTTGGCCAGGAACCAACAGAGGGTAACGACAGGAGCTGCACCAAAAAGGAACTGAATACAACAGCTAGATCCAGGCCAGGCATAACTGGATAATCTCAAACTTTATAGACTGGCACCCAAATCTCATGAGACACTAAGGCTATAGGTGCACCAAAGCTCTACACAAAAAGTCAGAGGTCAGTGCTATAAAAAATGACAAAGACAAGGAGAAAAATGCAATCTCAGGCCTAGAATCCAACACTAAGTGCAGAGGACACTAGCTCAGCTTAAATGAATGAATTAACAGATATGGAAGCAAAGGAACACCAGCAAGGTATAGAGGAACTCAGACAAGAAGTAATTCCTGAAATAAAGAAATATCTGAATACAAAGCATCTGAAATAAAGAATCAAATACAGAAACATCTGGGGGGAAACAAATGCTCACCCAAAACAAGTGCAGAAAACACCATTCCAGCTGAAATGTATGAATTAACAGCATCTGAAGCAAAGAAACAACAGCAGAAAGGTAAAGAGGAACTCAGAAAAAATAATTTTTGAAATCAAAAAAGAATTCTCTGAAAAACAAGAATTCTTTGAAATCATAGCACTTGAAATGCAGAAACAAGTCCGGAAATATAAAGAGGAAACCTAACTTGGAAGAAACACTTCAGAAAAAGAATGAATAACTACCTCTAAAGAAGACATGGATTAAAAAAAAAATAGAGGATGTCAGAAATGTGACAGATTCCTTGAATGAGAAATACAGAAAAGAAATACAACGCATGAAACAGAGTCAAACAGATATCGAAGAACTAAAACTATCAATCATGAGTCTACAAAGCTGTTTGAGTGAAAGTGAAGACAGAATTTCAGATGTTGAACACGCTGGTGCAGCTAGTGAAAAGGTGAGAAAGGATCTCTTAAGAACAACAAGAATGCAGGAAAAAATAAACCATCACCTGTAAGATGAGACCAAGATGAACAATGTGAGATTAATTGGTATCGGTGAGAATGAAGGAGTCAGTACAAATGACATAAAAAGAATTTGGGGAGAAGCAATGGCAGAAAACTTCCCAAATATGAGGAAACAACACAACATTCAGGTAACAAAAGCATACAGAACACCAAATAATTTCAATCCAAGGAAAAACACACCAAGACACATAATACTCAAGATCCCAGAAATCCAACACAAGAATAATATACTGAAAGCTGCTAGAGAGAAGAAGCAGATCACATTCAAAGGAAAACCCATCAGAATTACAGCTGACTTCTCTACACAAACCACGAAGGCAAAGAGAGCATGGAGCAGAGTTCTTCAAGTCCTGTATGAAAACAAATTCCAGCCCAGACTATTATACCCTGCAAAACTCTCTTTCAAGTTTGATGGAGAAGGGAAATACTTCCATGACAAAGAACAACTAAAGAATTTCAGGATGAGAAAGCCATCCCCACACAGGCTGAAAGACGTTCTAGAGAGAGACCAAAATGACCAGAACTCCATGAATGAAAATGGAAGGAAACCACTAAAGAGGACAGACAATTAAACAAAGGATACAAGGAGTAAACAAAAGCAGGTAAATACCATGACAAACATAAGTCAACACATCTCAACTATACCCATCAATGTAAATGGACTCAATTCACCAATTAAGAGAGAGAGACTGGCACACTGGATTAGGAAACAAAATCCAACAATATGCTGTATACAAGAAACACACCTAACTCAAAAGGACATTCATAGGCTCAAATTTAAAGGATGGAAAACAATACTGCATGCCCCAGCAACGCAGAAAAAAGCAGGAGTAGCAATTTTGTTCTCAGACAGTCTAAACTTCAAACCAAGAATGACCAAACAACACAAAGAAGGCCACTATATGTTGGTCAGAGGACAAATTCAAGAGCAAGAGGTAGCACTCATAAATATCTATGCACCAAATACAGGAGCACCCAACTATGTAAGACAAATCTTAATGGACATGAAAAAGCTAATATCTAAGACCACAATCTTAACAGGTGACCTTAACACCCCTTATCTCAAAAAGAAAGATCAACCAGACAAAAAAGTTAGCAAGGAAGTAGAAGAACTGAATCAGAGCTTGGAACAAATGGACCTGGTGGACATATACAGAGTGTTCCACCCAACCACAGCTGAATACACATTTTTTTCAGCTGCACATGGGTCATTTTCCAACATAGACCACATACTAATCCACAGGTCATGCATAAGTATATGCAAGAAATCAGAAATTATCCCATGCATATTATCTGACCACAGTGCAATAAAACTAGAACTAAATGACAAAAGAAACCAGAAAAACCCGCCAAATTCATGGCAATTAAACAACACCCTACTGAGCAATCAATGGGTCACAGAAGAAATTAAATAAGAAATTCAACAGTATCTACAATTTGATGAACATTCAAGTACAACTTACCGGAATTTATGTAATGCAATGAAAGCAGTTCTTACAGGGAAGATCATAGCTATGAACTCACAATTAGGAAAACAGAATGGAAACAAATAAACACCATAATGTTGCACCTCTCACAATTAGAAAAAAGCAAACAAAACCCAGAGTGCAAAGATAGTAAGAAATCACGATTAGAGCAGAAATTAATTCAATGGAGATGAAGAAAACAGTTCAAAGAATCCACAAATAAAAACGATGGTTCTTTGAAAAACTAAATAAAGTTGATAACCTCTAGCCAACCTCATCAAAAAGAGGAAAGAAAAAATTCAAGTACATTCAATAAGGGATGAAAAGGGTGAAATCACCACAGACCCAGTGGAAGTTCAGAAGATTATTAATAGTTACTTTGAGAATCTTTATGCTCACAGACTAGAAGACACAAAGGAAATGGACAGATTCTTCGAAAGGTACAAATTACCAAAACTGAACCAAGAAGATATTACAACTCTCAATAAGCCAATAACAGCCAACAAAATACGAAACGTAATAGGAAGCTTACCGACAAAAAAAAGTCCAGGTCCTGATGGATTCACAGCTGAATTCTACAAGAAATTTATAGAAGATATAATCCCTACACTCCTCAAACTCTTCAATCAAATTGAAAAGCAAGCAGTCCTCCAAAAATCGTTTCTGGAGGCAAGTATTGTACTGATTCCAAAACCAGGGAAAGACAGAACTAAAAAGGAGAACTATAGGCCAGTCTCCCTTATGAACATAGACGCAAAAATACTCAATAAGATCCTAGCAAATAGAATACAGCGAATCATCAGGAAGATCATACACCATGATGCAAGGATGGTTCAATATTCGAAAATCTATAAATGTAATACACTATATTAATAGACTGAAATCTAAAACCACATGATCATCTCAATTAATGCAGAGAAAGCTTTTAACAAAGTCCAACCCTCATTCATGTTCAAAGTCCTACAGAAAATTGGAATAGATGGAGTCTACCTTAACTTGATAAAAACCATCTATGGCAACCCAAAAGCTAGTATAATCCTAAATGGGGAAAAACTGAAATCACTTACTCTTAAATCAGGTACAAGACAAGGATGTCCTATATCACCCTTCCTATCCAATATAGTTTTTGGAATCATTAGCAACAGCCATTAGAAAGGAGGGAAAAATAAATGGAATAAGAACAGGTAAAGAAGAAGTTAAATTATCACTATTTGCAGATGGCATGATACTTTACTTGGAAGACCCAAAAAATTCCACCAAGAATCTACTAGAACTGATATGGAAATTCAGTAGTATAGCAGGATACAAAATCAATACTCAAAAGTCAATAGCATTCCTCTACACAGATAATAAGCACACTGAAAGGGAAACAATAGAAACAGTGCCTTTTACAATAGCACCATGGAAAATGAAATACCTTGGGATTCACTTAACCAAGAAAGTCAAAGATCTTTTCACAGAAAATTACAACACCCTAAGAAAAGAGATTATAGAGGATTTCAGAAAATGGAAATATATTCCATGCTCCTCAATAGGAAGAATCAACATCGTAAAGATGGCCATACTTCCCAAATTGCTGTACAGATTTAATGCAATCCCTATCAAACTGCCACCAACATACTTCCCAGACCTAGAGAAATCGTTCCTAAAATTTATTTGGAACCACAAATGACCCAAAATAGCAAAGGCAATATTGGCCATAGAGACAAGGCAGGAGACATCACAGTTCCTGACTTGAAATTATACTACAAAGTGACTGCGATAAAATCAACAAGGTATTGGCAACGAAATAGACCTGAGGATCAGTGGAATACATTAGAAGATGCAGAGGCATCTATGAACACACTTAGCCATCTGATCTTTGACAAAGGGGCCAAACAAGCTTACTGGAAGAAAGATAGCCTCTTTAATAAATGGTGCTGGAAAACATGGTTTTCTACTTGCCGAAAACTAAAACTTGACCCAGCTCTATCACCATACACTAAGCTAAAGTCAAAATGGATTAAAGATCTAAACATTAAAACAGAAACACTCATTCTCCTGGAAGAGAAAGTAGGAAGAACTCTTGAAGACATAGGGGTCGGTAAAGAGTTTATGAACAAACATATTTGCATGGGAAACACGTGAAAGAATCAACAACTGGGATCAACTCTTGAGGAGTTTCTGCGCATCAAAAGAAATTGTCAACAAAGTGAAAAGACAGCCCACAAATTTTGAAAAAATCCTAACTAATAAGCAATCAGGTCTGCTGTCTAGAATATATAAAGAACTAAGATATAATAGGGCCCTGAAATTTAAACACCAAATTCCAAAATGGACATCTGAGATGAATACACACTTTTCAGGGGACAAAATTAAAGAAGTAAGTAAACATAAAAAATGCTCCACATTGCTAGCAATCTGTGAAATGCAAATAGAAACAACGCTGAGATACCATCTCCAGAAAGAATGGCTATCATAAGGAAATCAACCAACAACAAATGTTGGAGAGGTTGTGAGGAAAAGGGAACCCTTCTCCACTGCTGGTGGGAATGTATACTGGTACAACCACTGTGGAGGTCAGTGTGGAGACTCCTCAAAAGAGTAGGACTGGAAATCCCATTCAAGCTGGCTATCCCCTTACTGGGAATTTTCCCAGAAGACCTGAAAACATTGTATCATAGTGATGTATGTGTACCTATATATAGCAGCACAATTTGTGATAGCAAAATCTTGGAAACAACCAAGATGTCCATCACATGAGGAGTGGTTGAAAAAGATGTGGTATTTCTATACAATGGAGTATTACTCTGCTATTAAGAATGATAAACTTGAAGCATTTATATTGAAGTGGATTCCACTTGAACATATACTCATAATTGAAATAAACCAGGCACACATGTGCAAATATCATATAGTCTCCCTAGTAGAAGAAATCAAATAGAAATGTACAACAACAACTAAAAAGAATTGAGTCAGATACTAGGGCAAACTGAATGGCATATGCTGCAGGATACTAATTAGCTTTTCTTCTGGATAGTTAACAACCTGAGGTCATAGATCAAAATTGGAGAAATTGAAGAGCTGCAATCCCTGCCAACATTTTGGCCCTAGCCTTTCAAGGTCAGTGAAGACGCAGGGCATAGGTGAACCTATACTGTAACATCATGAAATTCAGTTGTGCCCCAAGTTTTCTGACCAAGGAGATTATGGAGCCACAGAGGAAAGAAATCGAAGTTCTATAATGTGCCTGGGGAGAGTCACATGGAGAGAAGACTTTCTCTCAGGCTCTCACAGAGAGCAAACTGGCCAAGCATTGTCCATAACTCATCCGCATGCATGACACAGACAAAGGATCTACACAATAAGGTACAGGATAACAAGATAAACCCTGAGGTGACTTGACTGACCTCATCAGAAACAAAAGCTACATCTTTTGGTATATAGGTCTTAACCTATCTCGGTCTTAAACATCCAGCAGATATGTATAAAAATGAGGTATATAATGTGGGGCCATAATAATAAGTTGAGCTGTAAGTGGTATAGTCAACAACTTTGTCAGATAACTCACTATTATCGCGGACTGTTGGACTGTATTTGATTGTCTCGCTGAGTTCAGGCACCTAAATTGGCTTAATGGCAATGGAGTGCTCAGCTTTGACAGGTCCAGACAAAAGAAAAGGGGGTTATACAAATGAAGAATCATGATGTGTGTGCATAAACAGTACAGTTAGGATAAATATGCCATGCTTCCGCATAATTCTATGAGAAGCAAGTTTTTTACTAATAGTGGTTGGACAAGATAGTATGTTGGCTTCTAGTACTATGGACAAACTCTAAGGAGATAACAAGGTAGAAAGTATTCATTATTGAATCTGTGATATAATTCCGCTATAAAAAATAAGTATATAGCTACACTCTCTTCATTCACTGATTAGAGACATCTGCTATAATAATGTCTGTAAGTCTGATATCATGTATGCACCTTGTACAACACCAAAACATTACGAAAACATTTTGTAATGTATTGATTTATCGAAGCTGTCCTGTTAATTTTTCTTGAGATTGTCTCATTGCTATTTGTTCTTCAATAAAAATAATTAAAAAAAAGGTAGGCTGTTCTTGGTTCGAGCAAGTTAAACTCTTACTTCATCATCCTACATCAAGGATTTTAGGTGTATTTTGTGTTTGTCAAGAAGTCACTGGATAGGGCCCACAGGGGTCCTTGCAAAGAAGTGAGGGGCCTCCAACTGCTGTTGCCCACCACCCTTGGTGTTCAATGGAATGGGGTTTTTGTCATAGAAAGCATGTCAGAGCACGACAGTGACAGGTGTGGGCATATTCATTCAGCAGAGTCCAAGAAGTCGGTCTTCAGCACGGAGTGCCGTCACATGTGGACAGCATGGTCCAGGGCTGGGGTATTTTGTTGTGTCAGACTGTTCTTGAAAGAGTCATCTAGGCCATGTATTCCTAGCAACTGTGAGGGTAGAGTGTAACCTGTTCACCCACATTTGCAGCTTTCTGAAATGGCAGCAATCAATAGAGCTGTTTCCTTGAGGGGAGAAGTCTGGAGTTTGTGAGCCTGTCATAGCCGTAGCTAACCTACCCTCGGCGCACATGCCGTGGGGTAGCTCTTCGCGTCACTGAGAGCTCTGAAAGGTCTGCTGCCACCGAAGCACAGTACAGAAGAAAAGTGTGGCTGTGATTCACAGGAGGAAGGCAAGGGCCCAAGTTGCAGGCTTATTGTTGCTTAGGGATTTAGGAGTGAGGGTCCTGGAAGGACAAAAAAGGCAGGCTTGCAGATGAAAATTAGGCATTGTTTACCTTCAGTGACTTTGGGTCCTAAAGCTTCAGTTTTGTTAAAAGTACAGTACATTTTTCTGAGTTTACAATTTCCCTCTTTTTCCTTTCCACCTATCTCTGTTTCTCTCCCCCACCCCTTTTTTGTAAAGACTGAGTATCTCACAAATACTGTGTGTATGAAGGCCAAGGGGTTTGCTTTTACTCATGTTTTATTGTTTGAATTCTTAGTTGCAAATTTTTAGAGTGTTTTATTTCCTCTTTCTGTAAATCCATCTTAGAATACCTGTTCCTGGTAGTCACAGCTCTTCCAATAGCAGCAGGGAATGAAGTCGGACTAGGTTTGCTTAGGTATCCTGGATTCCACGAACTTTTGATCTCATTTAATCACTTGTGTTGCCTTAGAAAAAGAACTTGTGAAAATTTCCCACCCAACATGTTAGTGTATGATGCCTATTTTATAAGTCAAGAAATGAACTTTAATTTTTAAGTTTTCTCTGGCAGTGTTTGAGTTCAAACTTAAAGATTAGTTTTAAGGCCAGCATACTGGGAGGGAACCGAGTCATTCTTGAAAAGACATACTTTGGCTCTTAGTGGTATGAAGTAGAAGAGCCTGCATATGTTACATATGTGTTTTAAATTCAAGAAGTCCAGTGAAATTCTTAGCAAAGTTTCTTAGGTTTCTCCTGAACAAAGATGTAAGAAAACCTAAACTGGGGTTTGGAATCTAGTGGGTGAGGACCTACAGGAGTAATCGGAAACTTTAAAACAAATGATGCCATATTCATGGTCATTTTTTAATAGTTAATCTTCCCAAGTTATCATTTGGAATCAAACCAGGGTCCTCTGAACGACTTGCACATCGCTTATCACATTACTGTTAGCAGTATACAGTTAGGTCGTACTTCAAACTTGATTCTGTTGAATCCTTTAAAATGTTCCCTTAAACATATTTATTATCAGCCCCGTGTTACTAATAGTGTAGAATTCCATCTCAAAATACTAGGAAGATAGATTCACTGCCTCTTGCAGAATAAGCTTGGGCTCTCTGAAAGGCGATTCATTGAGTGGCTGTAGCTGTGGGCCTTGCTTTTGGGAAGAGGTGTCCTGCCAGATCCTGGGCTTCTGCTTGGCTTTCAGTACAGAGGACCCATAAAGCCACAGCCATGAAACCTGCAGTTTCTGGTGGGAGAGCAGGGGTGGGCAGGGATAATGGGACAGGCTTTCTGAGGGTTGGATTAAATTTGGATCCACTTGTATAGTGTTTGTCTTCTTTTTTGTTAATTGACTTTCAAATGCCAATAAAAAGCACATATAGTTTTTACCTGGATCACTTTTTTTGAACTTTAAACATTTTTAAATATATTTAAAATAATACCAGCACCGACCAAATGCTTCAGTAGATTAAAACGCCTGCAAGCAGGCACTGGGGCCAGCATTCCAACCCCAGGCCTGCGGAGCTGGCCACACCCCCAGGGCCCATTGAGACAGCAATTGAGACTGGGCATGGTGACACAGGCCTGTAATCCCAGCTCTTGGGAGGCTGTAAACAGGCAGATCACTATGAGTCTGATCTAGTAGTGAGACCCTGAACACCCTGTAGACCCTTCCCTAAAATACAGAAAAAAAAAATAATAAAATAATACAGTATATATTCTTCAGGATAACCAGTGGCCATGAGGGATGAGGGATTGATTATTTTCTATATTGGGATAATTGATTCTGTTTTAACAGTCTCTAAAAGATGTTTTTTCTAGGTATTCCTCATACTAATGTTACAAACAGACTTGGACAATTTTAAAGCTGAAATTTAAATTATTTACAGAATATTCTAATCTGCAGGATTTTATGACAGCATTTACCAAAAAATAAAATAATAATCTCCAAGTCACTACTCTGTCTGGTTCCCATAAGTATTTACTTCTTAAAGCCTAGTGCCAAAGGTATTTGTGAATATTTTGATTCCTTTTATTAATTGCAAGTTTGTTTCTAAAAATCAAGTAGAGTAAGTACCATTTAATGTTCAGTCACTGAAGACACAAGAAATTACATCCAGTCTTTGCTTGAAATACAAAGCTTGTAAATCAGATATTTTAATCAGAGGATAAAAGAGAGCTGTCAGTATTCTCAAAACTGTCCATGGAAGAAATTTGTCATTGCATTATACTGTTAGTGTTATAAATTAACAGTGAGTGATTTTGTAGAATGAAAGAAAAGTATCAAACCTGCTGTTCTCTTAATATCTTTTGAGAAGTGGTAGCTCATGTATAAACAAATCAGAAACTGTGATGCCCTTCTGAATGGCTGGCAGTCCTTTCTCAGGAACAGCCTGCCACTAACTGAGGGAAAAGGAAGTTGCCAGTGCCCACCTGGTTACACGGACACCCATTTACTGAGCAAGTGCCCTCTCATAGCCATTGCTACCAGACAGGAGCCTGTGTTTGAGCTTTTGAGTCAGTTGAGCTTTCTGAGTACCTGCGTAGCTTTCTGTGTACCTATCAGGATAAATGGTGTAGCTCCCTATTCCTGAATTACTGTAATACCATTATTTAATTCTTATAGTAGGGTATTTTTTTCATATTATAGAGCCCTTTGAGTAAGAGTAAACTTTCCTCTTTTTTGGTCATTGATGTTTTCTGAGTTGACTTCAAAATCTATAGAATGGGAAACAATAAGACCACCACATCAGAACTGAAGATATTTAAGTGACATAAGTATATCCAAATCAATTGAAACCTGTAATCATGAATTTATATGCAGAATTCCAGTATTTAATAAGACATTAACACAGTAGCATGTAGCTCCCCACTGGTGTTTCTCCACCCCACCATGGGACATATTCTTGGATTGAGTATTAAGGCTCTTACAAAGTGTGTATAAAAAGTCTTCTAAGATTGTGAGTGATGTGAAAAGTCTTCTATTGGGTTAACCACACTCAGATGTAGAATTATTTAATACCCATTTTTAGGAAAAGAGGGCTAGGAAATAATATTCAATCACCATGAAACTTCTTGAGCTAAACTACCCTATTTTTATTACAGCGGCATTTTTGGTTACATTTGTCATGTATAATGTGTTCCTTTCAGTCATCTATGTTGAAATGTTTCCCTGTTTGAGGAATCATGAACTGAATGAAAAGCATGCACAGTAGTTTCCATTGAATCTTAGAAATTCTAGATTTTTTCTCTAGAAAATTGTATGAATAGCACAATAGATTTTGTGTTTTCATATGGTTTGTAAAGTAAAGCTAGCTTCACTTTATAGTAAGTAGAATACCTCATAAACTCTTGTTTAATTTTGTAATTAAACTACAAATTATTTTCTTTTGCTACAAGTGCATAGTGGAAAGTTATTTCTTATCATAACTAATCTTTCCCCCCACCTTTAATTTCTTACTTAAAAATATTAGAAAAACTCATCAATTTACATGTTTATTTCAAGGGCAAAAGCCCTTTGCAGCTACATCAGAAGCAAATTCCTCATGCTCTTTTCATACTGAAATGCTATAATTATTTCAGTTAATAGTCTTCTCTGCCCAGAAGGTATACTGTGAGCTTAGATATAATCTTCACAATTATTTATCCCCTAGTTTAAATTTACCCATGATATTATCTTCTTCTTTCTGCCTTGAAGAAATACCACTTTAAGGTAATTTTTCTGACAGAATCTTTATAAATACCCACCTTTCTAAGACTTTGATAAATTATTTGCCGTTTGTGTCTTTGAATGCCATCTGTTCTTAGCAGCAGTGCTCATGAAACACTTACTGTATTTGGAAAGCTTGTGCTACTTCCAGCTACCTGTTTTCCTAAAAGCTTTATTTTTCTCCCTTTTTGTTCTCACCTGCCTTAGCTAATTTTCCCCTGTGATCTACCTCTCTGTTCCTACTGAGCACATCGGTTTCTCTTGCTGTGTGACATAGACTTAGTGCAAAGCCATCTTCCTCAGACCTCAGAGTCAGTTTTTCTCTCTCTGTCTTCCTCCTTCCCTCCTTCCCCCCCTGCTTCCTTCCCTCCCT
>PVKA01011468.1:0-60823 GCA_004027165.1 Ctenomys sociabilis
ATTTTATTTTAGTTGGAAGAGTAAAAACAGAGGTAAAAACAAATAAAAAAAGACAGAAGTGAGGTAACATGCAACAATACATATGTTACAGATTTCAAAACAGCAATAGCTAATTAACAATGGCTGTCTATATTATCTATTTTTATCATCAAATCTGTTGTTCAGATTAACAGATGCAGGTATACAAGATTGGGAAAATAGTTGAATCTTAATGCTTGTTTTCAAGAAATCTTAATTTGTTTTAATTATTATACTCTCCTAAGGTTTAAAAAGACAATGAAACTATTTATTAAAACATTTGATCTAGAAGATAAGACTTTATGAACTAATATACATGTTTTCCAGTGAATTAAGTGGTATAAAAACTATTCCCCAGAATAGGGATAACAGAAATAACCCCATGCATACGCAGTCATCTGATCTTTGACAAAAGGACCTAAAGCATATCTAGGAGGAAAGAGATAGCTCTTTCAACAAACAGTGCTGGGAAAACTCATTCGTCTCAAGAAAATCAACCAAGCTATTCCCCTTCTGAATATTTTCCAGACTAAGTGAAACAACATACCACAGCAACATGCATGCACCCCTGTTTCTGGCAGCACAGCTGGTCACAGCTAAATCTTGGAACCAACCTAAATGTCCATCAACTGAAGAGTGTGTAAAAAATGTGATTTTTTTTTTTTTACAACGAGTATTACTCAGCTGTAAAGAAAGATAAAATTGAGGCGTTTAAAGGTAAATTGATACAACTAAAGACCATACTCATACGTGAAATAAATCAAACCTGCATATGTAAACATCACATCATTTCCCTATTGTAAGAAACTCAAAGAGTAATTAAGATCCAAACTGGGGACAGGGAGATGGCTCAGTGGAATCAGTACTTCCCTGGTAAGCACAAGAGCCTAAGTGCAATCCCTGGTTCAGCCAAAAAAAAAAAAAAAAAACAAACAAACAAACAAACAAACAAAACAAAACAAAAACTACACAGTACAATAGATATGGAAAAAGTTAAAGAAACTGTTCAAAAAGGAAAGAACAATTGTGATGAAGGAAAGAGGAAAGAAAGAAGGTAGGGGAGATATATATTATATATATACACACACAGACAAGATAGCTAAAATAATTGAACTACTAATTTCCATTGGTTTATTGAAAGGTATGATTAATGCCTAATTATTTGATGAATTTTCATGTCTATATCTGATAACCTGAAAATAAAAATGGATGAAATACCTAAATATTAAAACAGAAACATCAAATCTTCTGAAAAAAATAAGTAAAACTTTTTTTTTTGTCTTTTTGAGACAGGATTTCACTATGCAGTTCAGGCTGGCCTTAAACTCACTTTGTAGCTCAGGCTGGTCTTGAACTCACAACAATCCTCCTACCTCAGCCTCCCGAGTGCTGTGATTGCAGGCATGCACCACCAAGCCAGGCTAATAAGTGAGACTTTTGAAGACATAAGCAGAGGTTTTTTTGAGCATAACCTAGTTACATAAGAAATAACGTCAAAGTATCATCAAATAGAATTATTATCAAATTATAAAACTTTTGCGTCACAAAAGAAATAGCAGTGTGAAAAGACCTCCTATACAATGGTAACAAATTTTCTCAGATGTACCTTGTGCAGAGTACTAATATCTACAATGTATGAAGAACTCAATTAGTGCCAGCCAAATAACTCAGCACATTAAAGCTCCTGCAAGCAGGCCCAGGGGCCCCTAGGTTTGATCCCCAGGCCTGCCTTGCCTGCCCTGCCCCCAGGGTGTGCTGAGACAGCAATTGAGACTGGGTATGGTGAGGTCATCCGTAACCCCAGCTCTTGGGAGGCTGTAAACAGGCGGATCACTACGAGTCCAATCTAGTAATGAGACCCTGAATACCTGGTGGATCTTTCCTAAAATTAAAAAAACAGCAACAACAACAACAACAAAAAAGAAAAAGAACACAATTAGACTGCCCCCAAATAAAATAAAAAAAAATGGATATTGAAATCAGTATATATTTTTTAGAAGTGCAAAAGGTTCATGAAAAAATGTTCCACATCTTTGGCCATTAGAGAAATGCAAATCAAAATAACACTGAGATTTTATCTTACTCCAGAAAGAATGGTTATCATCATAAGCACAAAAAAGCAAGAAATGCTGGTGAAAAAAGGAACCCTACATTTATGTTGGGAATGGAAATTAAGTACAACCACTAAAAACAATTAGAAGGAGATATTTCAAAACTAGACGTTAGAAATTCTACACTTTCTCAGAATTAGAAATTTCCTTTGTCTTGGCTAATTTGCCTGCTAGATCACTTCACACAGCTAAAGGCATCATTTTACAGCACAAATGTACTCTTACATTTATGGCGATGCAACCCAATAGGTATACCTTGGAAATGACTTATACAACCATCAAGATTAATGGATGGGGGCCAGTGAGATAGCTCAATGCACAACCTTTCCTAGGCAAGCTTAGGCAATTCAGGGACCATCTGTATGATCATGGCACCATATGCCACGTCAGCCCAGGGGCTGAGCAGACCACTCAGTGCTGGCATGGTGGTGCAAATCTGTAATCCCTACACTGGGGAGGCTGAAAACAAGAGGATCACTATGAGTCTGAGCAGCATAGTGAGACTCTGTAATAACCAAGTACATTTAAAAAATGGATAAAGATATGATAGTTTAAGAAAAGAATATTACTCAGCCATAAAGAAGGATAAATTTGAGCCATTTGTAGGAAAATGAATCCACTGTGTGACTGTAATGTTAAGTGAAACTTAATTTTCTAAAAGAAAGTGACATAAGGCATTGTTTACTCATATGAGAAACCTGAAGTATAAGTCCAGAGTAAAGTAAAAGCTGATAGGGAACAAGAAAGTAGACATTGTGCAAATAAGAAGAGGATCTACAGAGAGAAGGAAAGGGAACTGGATGGAGTACAGGAGAAGGGGAAATAAAAATCATTCAATCTGGCATTCATGGATACCAACTGCCCACGATAAATGCATTCATTGTGTGGTGCAGACAGGTAGTAATAATAAAAAGCAAAAAAATTTAAATTTACAAAGTTTCTATTCATGGTGCTTTGTATATGCAAGTAGTTTTAATAACCCGATTCAATGCTGGTCCTCGGTACAAATATTTTTTGGTAGGATCTAGTGCTCAGTCTTGAAGTTTCCAATGTTTGGCGTTGACTAGATCTCTTTGCTTAAGTAGCTCTTTTTTTTTCTTTTAAAATTTCTTTATTTGTATTTTAACTTGAAGAATGAAAAATAGAAGCAAAAACAAAGAGAAAAAAATGACATAAACTGGGTAACATATAACAATACATATGTTACGGATTTTCAAAACTTGGATAGCTAATTTTATATATATATATATATATATATATATATATATATATATATATATATATATTTTTTTTTTTTTAATAAAACAATCCAACATAGATCAGTAGTCTACAATAGAAGTGGGTTGTCCACAGAAGTTGTTGACTTGAGCCATTCACAGCTCATTATATTGATATTACTTTATACCTCCATTTTTATACTTTTCTGCCGGATGGTTAAGACCGAGTTAAAGCAAGAGCTATATAACAAGATCTACAAGGTGCGGTACAGGGTTGCAGGATAAACTTTGAGGGTACCTGACTACCCTATCTGATGCAAAAGTTACATTTCTTGGTATATAGGTCTTGCTTTAAGTAGGTCTGCAGGCGAGACAAAATTGCTTAGTTATTGTGCTGCTGGAGGCATATGCTGTGAAAGTTAGTGGCCCAAATTAAGTTGAGAATGGCAGGGAAGAGCAATGGCAGCAGAGGAAAGGCACTTTTCAGGAATAGAATTTCCTTGGCGCGCTGTAGGGCCGTAGAAGACAGACAGGCAACTGTCATTCTTTTTTTTTTTTTTTTGGCAGGCTCCACCCACTCTGAATGTGGGGCTGGAGTGTCATGTGGTGCTGGGGGTTGAACTTCGGTCCCCTGTGCCTGCCTAAACTTGCCTAAGCAGGTGCTCTAGACTACTGAGCTATCTCGCTGGCCCCAGGAAGCTGTCATTTTGATGACGCTTACCATGATCTTCTTGCTCTCTTCCATAAAGATGGAGGTTATAGGCTGAGAGAGGAGCTGAGGCCATAGAGAGGCTTTCTGGTTTTTATGATAAAATAATCTTGAGATTGCAAAATACACCACCTGAAATAGTAGCTAGAAATTCTATGGAGCTTGTTATTATCGAATACAGTTGTAAGTGCTCTATGTAGAAATCACTCATTTACTCTTCACTACAATTCTAAGTCACAGGTAATTGTCATTATTCCAATTGTTCAAACAGGAAACTGCAGCCCAGAGCTTTTCCAATTTTCTCAAGACCCCATATTTAGTGGGTGATGATGCTAAGTGAGGGATCATATATTTTAACTCCTGAGTCTGATTTCAGCTTCAATCTTTGTAGTTAAGTTTCCTAAGACAGAAACTGTGCAGGGCTGGAAGTAGTGGTCACAGGCTCTCAAAAAAAGAAAAAATCAGGTATTTTTTTCTGCGAGCTAATCACTTTGATTATTTCCTAGCTTGCCATTTAGGCAATTGTTACCTGGTTGATCTTTATATCAATTTCTAAGGGGAAACTGAGGAATCAGCTGCAGAAATGTGTTTACTCAAGGAAAGTGATTAAATGACTTAAATGCTTTGCCTCTTAGTTCAGAACAAGTAAAATGGCCCTTCGCTCTTTTTTTTCTTTAGAAGAAACTTGGTTCCAGGGAACTTCCTTCTAGAACCTGCCTGGTTTAATCTGAGGGTGAGCGCTTGGTGAAGCTGGCGGCCTTAGCTGTCTCTTTCTGGTTGGTTCCTGATTAGTCAAGGTATAATTCGAGTGACAGAGCCATGGTGGGGATGTTCCTACCACGTGTTCTGAAGAGCTGGCATTCTGTTGCTGAGGCTGCTGCTGTTACATAGTTTCTTAAAAGAAGCAGCAGGATGCCCAGTGGGGAAATAAGAAATGTCTTGACTGCAAAGCGATTGCTTTTTGAGTAGCTGCCCCTGGATGTACACATTGCTCAGGCATGCAGCCAGCCCCGCGTGACTGATGGCTGCTCTAGGCCCCCCAGGGACATATTTTCACGGGTGCTAGGGAAGGAATGAAGGGCACCTTTGGAAGCAGAGGGACTATAATAATCATTTCAGCTTTCTTCTGCTGGATGCAAATTCATTCTTAACAGACAAATGCATGTCTGTTCTTGAAGCAACCACTAAAACCCATTACTTGCCTGTGACTGGGGGGCCAGTCGTGTACATTTCCAGGGCTGTTCCACCTTGCCCACTATTAACTTTAGTACATAGCTTCAATCGCATTATTTTTATCACTTGAAAGTGTGTTGGAAGGAATAGGAAGTTGGGTTACAGGAGGTCTCTTTGGATCTGCTTGCTATTGAAATATATCAGTGATAAGGCATCGCCATGAGTTTAAAATTTACAACCATAACTCGGGAAAGTAGAAGAGACACTGTATTTCTCTGTTACCAAGTTTAACTTAGGCCCAATCCATACTTGTTCAGTTGGATTGGCTAGAAACAGTTACTCTTAGGGGGTAGGGGAGATGGCTCAATGGAATAAGCACTTCCCTGGCAAGCACAAGGGCCTGAGTTCAATGGGGGGGGGGCAGTGGATAAAAGAAAAAATGAAACAGTTACTCTTCCACTTCAGTTTAATTCAGTGGCTTGGGGTTCATTCAGCTGTGTGCTAAGCTCTCTCTCTGCCTCCCCTTCTCGCAGTATCTCTGGAGATGATCTGAGTTCCTGGGAGGCTTGTGCACCGTCCTGGCATGGCACACGAGTGTCCTGTTTCCAGGGTCTTCCCTGGTCCTCGCCAGGTTCACTGCCTCATTACAATTCTCTTGAAGCCCCTGGGCCCCGTGTACGTGGCCTTTGAGTAGGATGTCTGGGTGATACCTCGTGCTCCAACTCTGACTGCCTTTAGACAGCGCCCCTTCTGAATGCCGTGTTTTTCTTTGTCATGTGCTTGAGAACTTGTAGCTGCTTTCTGTGCAGGAGGTGAACTCTTGAACATAGCAGGCTTTCTCTGCCTCATTTGCCTAGGAGCCTCCCTAGCTGTCATCATGGTGACCCTTGTGTCATATTGTCTTGGTGCAATGCTGAAAGAGTGGCTTTCCTAAGAGCCCACATTGTTCCCTGGTAATGCTTGAAAAATAAAGCACTAGCATCTGCGCCCTGGGGCTTTTCGCTGATTTTCAAACCCGAGGTTTTCATAGCAGAATGGTTAAGTAGGCACAGAGCATAGGCATGCATCTATGCAGCAGGCTGCAATGTGCTTAACTTCTCTTGGGGAAGCTGACTTCTTCCACCTCTGTAAAAGCTTAGCATCGGTAAAAAATTAGCCTGGCTTTACATTTTATTCTATAAATACCACGTTGAGTCATTTGAGCTCTGCCTTGGTGGGACCTACAAACCCATCTTCTTATAATACCTGAAAGCCTTCCTTTCCATTCAGTTGTTCCAGCTATTGCTTTCAAAGAATCAGGTTTGGAAATCAAAGCTGAAGAATGACAATGAGGTTCACTGTTATATTTATTCTCTCCAGGAAATAATAAAGGATGCTGTTGTTTAATTCAGCTGGAGACAAGGGGAAGAAAATTCATCAGTTAATATTTCAAACAATTTGATTTCAGCTATAATATTTTCCCCTTTTATTTCATGCTCTTCAAAAACAGTCAAACCATTTCTCCCTTCTTCCTTCTCCATTCGTTGATGCTATCAAAGCCCTTGCATTATTAGGTGAGGTGAAGCAGCGTAACCCTGCTCCTTGTGTCAGATTCTTGGTCCTCTGTCGCTCATCTACAGTGAGAGCTAACCATGGAAAGGGGCTGCCAGGATTTTCACTTTCCAGTTGAGAACACTAAGTAGCAGAGAATGCATCCAGGTTTACTCAGCTATTGAAATCTTTTTGTAAGAGTGCTGTCTCCTCAGAGTGAACTCAGAGTAAGTTAGCCTAAGTCTACATAAACCTGAAGTAGACCAGCACTGGAGATAGGAGTGTAATGTCAACACACTTGGGTTTGGCCTGGTGTGGGGGCAAACACCCCACTCACTAGCTGTTTTCACATGTATACTTTTGTAAAAACTATACACTAGTTTTACATTTCAAAGAACATCATTTCTCTAATACTAGTAATTGTGAGGTTTTTCTCTTGTAGTTTTGAAACAATGCATGTTCTACATACATTAAACAACTAAAAGTAGGTGGGGCCAGGGAAATGGCTCAGTGGAATAAGTGCTTCCCTGGCAAGAGCAAGGGTCTGAGTTCAATCCCAGGTCCCAAAAAAACAAAAACAAAACAAAACAAAACAACAACAACAACAAAAGACAACTAAAAGCACATTAAGAGTAAATTGAGTTCCACAGAGATGGAATTGTGACAAGTCAGAGCTGAAAACAAGTAAACATGGGCAAAGGAGATCCTGCGGAGCTGAGAGGCAAGATGTCATCATACGCATTCTTTGTGCAAACTTGCTAAGAGGAGCACAAGAAGAAGCACCCAGATGCTTCTGATAACTTCTCAGAGTTTTCTATTTAAAGTTTTTGTTTTTTGGGGGGTGGGTACCAGGGATTGAACTCAGGACCTGGCTCCTGCCGGGCAGGTGCTTATGTCACTGAATTATCCCCCTGGCCCAGAGTTTTCTAAGAAGTACTTGAGAGGTAGAAGACTGTATCTGCTAAAGTGAAAGGAAAATTTGAAGACAAGGCAAAAGAAGACAAGATTTGTTATGAAAGAGAAATGAAAACTTATATTCTTCCTAAAGGAAAAACAAAAAATAAGTCCAAGGATCCCAATGCGCCCAAGAGGCCTCCTTCAGCCTTCTTGTTCTGTTCTGAGTATCGCCCAAAAATCAAAGGAGAACATCCTGGTCTTTCCATTGGTGATGCTGCAAAGAAACTTGGAGAAATGTGGAATAATACTGCAGCAGAAGACAAGCAGCCCTACGAGGAGGAGGCTGCTAAGCTGAAGGAGAAGTATGAAAAGGACCTCGCTCTCCACCAGGCTAAAGGAAAACCTGATGCAGCAAAAAAGGGAGTCATCAAGGCTGAAAAAAGCAAGAAAAAGAAGGAAGAGGATGAGGATGAGGAAGACTCGGAGGAAGAAGATGAAGGGGATGAGGAGGATGAAGAAGAGGACGATGATGAATAAGTTGGATCTAGAGCAGTTTTTTTCTTGTCTGTAAAACATTTAGACCCCCCCCCCCGGAAAAAACTCACACCTTTGGAAGAAAAAAAACTTGAAATGTAAGGCTGTGTGAGATTTGTTTTTAAACTGTACAGTGTCTTAGTTTTTTTTTTTTTTGTACAGTTAACACCCTATCAAATGTGTCTTCAGATAGCCCTGTCCTGGTGGTATTTTCAATAGCAACTAACCTTGCCTGGTTCAGTATGGGGGGTTGTAAATTGACATGGAGATTTAAATCAGATTCTGGTGCAAATGTACAAGGTAGTTATATATGGGGATAGTAGTTTTTCATTTTCACTTGTTTCTGATACAGCTTATACAAAATAATTGTTGTCTTGTTAACTGAATACCACTTTGTAGTTGCATTTCCTTTTTTTTTTTTTTTTTTTGTGGTACCAGAGATTGAACTCAGGACCTTGTGCTTGCCAGGCAAACACTTATTCCACTGAGCTACTGAGCTATCTCCCTGGCCCCCTGTAATTGGAAAAAAAAAAGTTATAACTCTTTTGTGACATTCTGAATGCTTCTAAATAAATACAATTTTTATTAAAAAGTACATTAAATAATGTTAGATACTTCTTTAGATGTACACCTAGAGGACTGGGAATCCACAATGAGCAAGCAGGTCTTCAAAGAATATTAGAATCTGTTAATACCAAATGTGGACAACTACTGTTATAATACTTTTGTGTAGAGAACCAATTAATTTGTCTGATCTTCATTTATTAAGAAGGAAATGGAGTCGGGTGTGGTGCATGCCTGTAATCCCGGCACTCAGGAGGCTGAGGCAGGAGGATTGTTGTGAGTTCGAGACCAGCCTGAGCTACAAAGTGAGTTCGGGGCCAGCCTTAACTGCACAGTGAGACCCTGTCTCAAAAAAAAAGAAGGAAATGGAAGTGAATGAGAAAGAGCACAGAACAAATTGCTGGCTGAGAGACCAAATAACTTCCAGATTACTTCTTAGACCAAAGCTAAATAGTATCAGATAAGCAAACCTAAAACACAAAAATCCTCATGACAATTTCATTGCTTTGTAGTAGAAATATATGCAACTGAAAGCTTATGAGAAATTTATATCATGTTTAAGAATACATCAGAAACTGCGAAAGAAATAAAGTCCACCATTCCCCTCCACATTGATACCAGAAGCATTTTAACAGGAATTTCATCAGCTTTTGTACTTTGAAATGCTGATAAGCAGCAGGGGTGTACTGTGCATTATCTACAGATGAATTATCAGTTCAGGCTTTTTATTTCCTCGAGTCAGTACCAAGTTCAGTTGCAGAGCAAAGCTAAGGGGTTAATTTTCAAACCAATGAATGAAGAGAAGAGCTTGTGCTAAAGGACTGAAAATAGCAACTGAATTCTTCCCATGTGAATAGGTTTCTTTAGCATTTGCTGTTTACTTTAGAGGAGTGACAGTTGCCTGGATCAGTCTGGCTGGAGTGAAGGTGAAGACTGCCTGGGATGGATGGTCAGTTCACTCTAGCTGGAAAGGCCGTTTTCCTCCAGTGGTATGTCAGCCACACGTAGATAACACACATGACACCTGCCAGGACAGCCCTCTGGAGCACAGAGTGCAGACACATCCATGTATTCTCTAGGTATTATAACATTGTTCAGCTCAGGTGTAGTTGCAGTCTTAATAAAATATGATACCTGAGTCCAAAGTGTGTGCCTCATACCAATTTGTCATGAAACAGTGGTGATAGTATCAGGGTCAGCGACGGCATTACCCATCGGGTGCTGTTGAGCGTCGATGTGCGTGTGTGCTTCACTGGGCCTTGCACGGAGACCAAAGCAGCTCATTTTCTGTGAAACACCTGCTGCTTCCTCCTCCATATGACCTGCTCTCCAGCACCACCAGTCTTTGCAGGCTGAAAGATCAATGCTCCGTTAGATAGAGCTATGGCTATGTAAAATGCTGAATGTGTCCTCTCCACTGTACAGATAGTCTCCAATGCTGACAGACAAACACATAACTCTTAATTAACTGTATTTTTGCGTTAATGAACAACAGATTCTTTTTCCCTGTAATGTGGTTCTTTGATCCTTTTGGCCTGGCCGGGGGGAGTGGTGGTATTCATTATTTTCTCTATGTTAGCCATTTGTGTTAGGATTTGAAATAGGCATAGAGGTGATATAATCATACAATGAAATTATTTTCAAAATTAATAAGGTGCCATTTTCAGATTTTTAAAATCTCATCACAATGCTATTTAAGTTTTAAAGGACTTTAGAAATTTCATGAAGTTCTACATTGCCTTTCTTAATAAGGCCTGGATCCTCAGTTATTTCCATTTTTACACATGCATGTGCATAATAATGCTACAATTGAAATGTTTTGCTTTGATATTTAACAGATTGTCCAATATACACCAGACTGAGAGTTTGTCTTGTTTTCAAGAGAAACTACAAAAACTGAATTTTATTGTAGCCAAACCCATTGAGTCATTAAAATGAGACTTCTTTAGGCATTGGAGTAATTTGCTTTCATTTTTTAACAGAACCATCTCATCCACAGGAGCACTTTTTTTTTTCTTTAATGTTGGTGTTCGTGAGAGCAGGGCATGGAGCACTGTTTAATTACATTCATCATTAAAAGTAGGCCCTGTGCACCCCGTGGGAATGGCAAGACCACGGAGCACGACTTATTTACTCTCACCATCAGCTTATGTATTTACTTGTATTTTTGACAGCATCTACAGTACAAATACGTTGCTGATAAAGTAGAAAATAAAAGTTACCTACCACCATACTTTTAGGCTACTGCTTTTAGCATCATATATTTTCCGAAGTTTTAGCAAAAGGAATGACATTGTTATATCGCCAATGTGAAAAAAATTGAAAACCTAGGGAAAAGGCTAACAATTTCTTTACTTAAAAATCCTTTTCACTGCTGGAGAAGAATATGATTTCTAATACTGTGATATCTGTTCAGACCTTTTAATAGATATTTACAGGTAAAAATGAACAGTGTTGACTTGTGTATCTATTTTATTAAGCTTATTTGCCCATATTTATCTGCAAATTACTTTTCTTACTCTTTAGCAGTCTTTTTTTTTTTCTGTATTTTGTGCAGGGTCTCACTACACAGTATAAACTTGTAGTGCCCCTCCTGCTTTCAGCCTCCCCAGCACTGGGATTACAGGCGGTCGCCACCATGCCCAGACTCCATCGGCAGTCTTTATAGCCTCTGTTCTCCAAGTTTCACTGCTAATTATCATGGCAAGAATCTTGAGAAGTTAACTTTCATGCCTCAGTTTCCTCATATGTCAAGTGAGAATATTAGCAGAAACTATTTTGTATGGTTACTAGAGATTGATTAAAACCCACCAAGTGCTCAGAGCAGAGCATGTCATGTAGTACATGCTGTGTGAGTGTGGGTTCTTACTGTCTGCTTTAATCTGATGTGTTGCAATAAAACATTCCACAGAATCAGTATGCTGTTATTTTGCTTAATCTTATCTCTTTTCTTTTTTATGAACTTTATTGAAAATCAATAATTACATAGCATATTAAAAATTATAGACAAATATTGAAATGTGAAAGATATAAGATGTAGACAGGATGAATATTGGAGAAATATTTCTGAAATGAATACATAGCATGAGATTAATGATAGATTGCACATTGTAAATAAATTCTTTACAAACTTCAATGAATATAACAAGAAAAACTGTCCAAAATAAAAATGAAGAAGAATTAACAGATCAGTTATATAGTAGTTCAATCTGTATCAAAATCAAGAAACTTATATTCATATTAGAATTCTCAAAGTAGAGAGGGGTAGGCAATAAATATTTATAGGTTTAAAATTTCTGAATTTAGTTGAACATATAACACATTTCCAAGAAAAATGAACCTTTTGCACAAGAAATTTGAGTAAAGTCGTACTAGAATACACAAAAATGAAATTGTCCAAAATTTATTGTAAAAATCCAGCCTGAACTGCATAGTGAGATCCTGTCTCAAAAAGACAAAAAGAAAAAAAAAACTTATTGTAAAGAAAAAAATCATCAAATCATATACATGAAATATTAGCTATGGAAGAACAAAATTAAGTAGCATTTTCTTTCACATTAGAAAGAAAAAAAAAGACCAACTGTGTAAGAAAGTACACTAATTAATTTAAAGGACTGAAAGAAAAAAAACAGATCTGTCCTCTTTAAATTTTATACTTAGCAAACACACCTTTGAAAACTAAAAGTAAATTATTTTTGAGTTATACAAACTCAAAATATTCTAATACCTCCAGACGAAGCATATAGAAAAGAACAAAGAAAGCTGGGCATGGTGGTGCACGCCTGTAATTCCAGCCATAGGGAGGCAGAAAGCAGGAGGATTGCTATGAATGTGGGCGGCATGGTGAGACCCTGTAAATAAATAAATAAATAAATAAATAAACAAACAAATAAATAAATAAATAAATGGTCATTAAAGATTTCTATGAAATAGTATCAATCTTATGTTGGGTTATACACTTTTTTCATGTATATGTGTGTGTGTGTGTGTGTGTGTGTATAAAAGACGAGGAAGAAGTAATATAAAGTCAATGGAAAATGGAAATATGCTTTTTAAAGTTTTAATACTAGGAGAAAGTACCATACCATGTCTTTTAAGTAGACTGTAAGTCAAAGATACAGTATAAATCTTAAAACAAAAATTAAAATTAAGCAATATTCAGAAAAATTAAACATTAGTTAATTAAAAAAATGTTTCAAAGCAATTGAACTGAGAAAAAAATTTCGTGATAGTAAAGAACTACTAAGAATAAAACACAATATAAATACTGGAATGGCAAATACATGACCAGCACTTCTAACAGTTTGGGGCTAGGATTTCGCACAAAGCGCTAGTGTGTCGTGGACCTGGACGGTGTCCATGATGCTTACTGGTGGCCAGTGTCACTTGTGGGACTGAGCTACTGCTATTGCCTTGGTATCCACAATGTGGACACGGATAGAATCGTGACCCATAGGGTGCGGGAAAAGCCCGTTTGTTGAGTATGTTTATGGAACTATTTTGCTGCTGTATACAAAAGAATAACTGAAAGATTGCTTTTGTATACCTCTTATTCTCCTGTTTAATTGTTTGGTGGGTTCTTGCCATTCTCATTCATGGAATTGTGGTCATTTTTTACTCCCTCGCTAGAACACCTTTAGTAGTCTGTGTAGGCTTGGGTTTGTCATCATGAAATTCTTTAGTTATTCTTTTTCATGGAAATATTTCACTTCTCCATTACTTGAAAGAGAGTTTTGCAGGGTGTATCAGTCTGGGTTGGAATTTGTCTTCTTGCAAGACTTGTAGTACTTTGCTCCATGCTCTTTGTATATTTTTTAGTATTTATTTATTTATTTTTTGGCAGTTGAACTCTGGCCCTTGTGCTTGCAGGCAAGCACTTATTCTGCTCAGCTATCTCCCCATGCTCTTCTTGACTTGATTGTTTGCGAAGAGAAATCTGCCACATCCTGATGGGTTTTCCTTTAAATGTGATCTGTTTCTTTTCTCTAGCAGCTTTTAGTATACTGTTTCTGTGTTGAATTCCTGAGATCTTGATTATTATATGTCTGGGTGTGTTTTTAACTGGGTTGATGTTATTTAGAGTTCTATATGCTTTGGTCACTTGAATGTCAGATTGTTTCCCCATATTTAGGAAGTTTTCTGCTATTACTTCCTTCATTTTTTAAATATCATTTGTATTGACTCCTTCTTTCTCATTGATGTCTATTAGTTTTATGTTGTTCATCTTTGCATTGTCTTGCAAATGAATTATGTTTTCTCACATCCTAGTTGTTTTTAAGAGACCTTTTCTTACTTTTTCACTAGCTGAAATGGTGTCTTTAAGGTCTGAAGGTCTATTTTTACTTTCATTTAAATGGTTTTGCCAGCATGTGATTGAGGTTTTAATTTCTTGCATACACTGTGAATCTGCTTCATGCATTGTATTTCTTCCTTATATTGCTTATTCAAGGATGCCACCATTTTTCTATTCTCCTCTATTTTTTTTTTAATCAGTGTCTTTAGAAGCACTTAGTACTTCTTTCATTATAGTTATCATTTTTTCTTTTTACTTCAGAAATTATTTCTGATCTGATTTCCTCTAAACCTTTTTGCAGTTGTTTCTTTACTTCTAAAGTTATTATTTCAGAGATTTCAGGTGTGGGATTTCCAATTTCTTCTATGCTAGTGTCTCCTGAATTTGTTCTGGGTGGGCTCGGGACCTGAGAATGCTTTTTGCTCCTTCTCTTTGTCATTTTGTATAGCACTATCTTCTGACCTTTGGTGTAGAGTTATTACCTTAGCACCAGGTCTGGATCTCTCAAGTTCAGACTTCTGTGTGGGTGTGGCTTGGATCTGGCTGCTGTGCTCCACTTCTTCCTGCTGCAGCCTTGCAGGTGAACCCTCTGTGCCACTCTGGCAAGATGTTCTGCTCCTGGATCAGCTGGGTGGGTCTTGCCTCTAGCCTACTTGCAGAGAGTTCTGCTGCAGGTTCCACACCATGCTTGCACTCCAAGCCTGGGCTCTGGGTTGAATGAGGATCTGGCCTGGGCTCTGGGTCTAATAAGGATCCAGCGGGTCCAGGGCTATCTCACTGACAAGCTGGGCTCACTCACTCACCGGGCCTGGGCTCTGGGTGGAATCAATCTTATCTCTATTGATTGCTTTGAAGCAAGGTTTGGATTTTCAGAGGATAAGGGTATAAAGAATATGTAGTTGTTTTGAAAAAAAAATTAATTTTATGTATTTTGTCCAGTAAAAACTTTTGCTTTGGTGGGGTAAATATTTTCTTTGGCCCATTCTACAATTCAAGCAGGCTCTGTAGGTACATCTATTGGTTACCATTCCTTTTCAAGATAGCACTGATTCTTTAGTTCATATATGCCTTGGTGGTAGGGAAGGGAAGGGTGGTGACCCATTCAAGGGAGACTTAGGCCCTCCCTGATAACTGCAGAGGGCCTGGCCTGCTCTTTCTGTTGGTCCCTGGTGTGACGTCCTGTTTTATTTGTTCTTTGAGATGCCATTGGTTGAGTCATTTTCTGGTTGTCAGAAATGATCTAGTTTCAATGGTGTACTTATCTTGATCCCTGACCTCTTAATCTCTCTGTTATTCTCAGAACCTCTGTGTTGCCCCAGGGAAGACTTCAGTGATTCTGGATTCCTGGGTTCCACATCCTATATTTGTTAGCCTGCTGATGTAATTTCTCTTCATTCCTCCTTTGTCTCTCCAGAGTGGGCCTTGTTTAGAGACTGGGGGTGAGGGTAGAAATCTGGCTCGCCCCTTGGTTTCCAATCTCCTTCCTCCCACCTCTGCCTTCAGTGGCAGACTTTGGGCTATCCATTTCCTCTGTGCCTCATTGGCGCCTTTTACCTGAGCCCCCTGCATCATAATAGTAGTTGGCATCTTATGATATATAGAGCGGTGTGTAATATGAATTCTGTAGGCTGGGTCATGATAAATAAATAGCAGTTTAAGGCTTAAAAAATCCTGTCTCCCCGGATAAACCTTACATTTTAGAATTACTGTTTTACTGAAAAGCCTCTTTGGCATACTAAAAGATAAATATTAGCTCTTTGTTTCCCTTATTTTCCTGCTGTGGCAATGCTAACCCACCTCAAATCAATGAATGTGACTGTGGAGAGGTCAGTGATAAAGACTTTCAAAGGAGAAAAGAACATTGATACATTTAAATGTTGTTCCCTCTGATTCATTTATGGTAGAGCAAATTTCTATATAATCTATCTATCTCTATCAATTCTCTTGTATGTATGTGTTAGTATTTCTTATAGCTGCATACTGAGAAAAATAATGGCCATAGGGTATGTGCATTTTGCATTTTACTGCTTAATGACAACATGGGTGACAAAGTGACTAGACCAAGCTGTAGTCTTTTTGTGAAGTAACCTTACTCATTAATGCCAGACATTTTACATAATTTATTCTTTTTAAATGATCTCAACAACTCTTTATAAAAAGTATTGTCATTGCCATTGTACCTATCAAGAAATGAGGCTCAAAGGTTTCAAGTAACCTGCGCCAGATCACACAGATACTAAATGGCTAATTTGGGGGACTATTCCAACAAGACAGAAGAAGCCTTTTTTTTTTTTTTTTGGTCACAGGGTCTCACTATGCAGTTCAGGCTGGCCTTAAGCTCACTTTGTAGCTCAGGCTGGTCTCAAACTCACAACAATGCTCCTGCCTCAGCCTCCTGAGTGCTGGGATTACAGGCATGCACCACCACGCCTGGCCCAGAAGAAGCCTATTATTTTATTATACTATTTTAGGAATGGCCTGTGTAAGTAAAGCTTTTAGTATTGACTACTCTAGTTTTCCTCATATCTTATTTACTAATTTATGGTAAGATACAGCACAGACAAATGAGACTACTACCTGGTTAGCTCAATGTAAATATCTAGTTAATGGTGAAGGGCAGACAGTTGACCTCATGTCTTTTTTGACACCCACCCACTAAGTTTTACAGGAAAGAGGAGCAAAGCACAGCAGGATGAAGTCCTGGGTAGACAAGCTGCTTCAGCACTAGGAATTGTGAGGCCTGAGGTGTTGCCCCAAGACTCAGATCACCAGGGTGCACTCCATCCAGCAGGACATCGTGTTCAGAGTCGGCCTCACCTACAGGCACAGGCATCTTTATTGAGAGTGACAGAAACAAATTCCTCAGGTCAGGAAAACAGGAGAACTCTTTCAGCTGAGTCGTGATATTTCAAAATCTCTCTTTTTGAGTCTGTCGCCTGACCAATCAGACTGTCCTCCCAGAACAAACTGGTGGGTAATGAAATGCAAAGATGGTAGCCAGAGAGTGCTGTCCTATTTGCAGCCCTGGCTGCAGCCGAGGCACCTCTCTGGCTGCTCCTTTCTATCTATAAGTTACAGCAATGGCCTCGGCAAGCACACTCTGTACAGCAGCTGCAACTCGTTATCGCCTTTGTCCAGAATAACGAACAGAACAAACACGTTTTGCAAGGGATTTTACCCCTTTTATGTAGAGAAGTCTAAATTAAGCAATCAGTGAAACGCTGATTGATCAGTTGTGCTGACTTAGAGAAGTCCAAGGCCATATTAGCTCTATTAACCCCTAAAAACAACAATGAAAGAAGTTCTTAGAACTTTATGTAAATTAATATCTCTGTGATATAAAATTAAGGTTTCCCCTCAAAAAATGGGAAAATATTTGTTTTCACTTAGAGCAATTTTTTTCATTCGGATTGCTTTGTAATATAATGATGGTTAATTATTTTTTTAGAGACAATTTATTTTGTTTGTCAGATGTTGGTTGACTACAAGTATGGGAAAAATGATAGGATGCAAAGAATCTTTAGTAAACCCTCTCAACCCTAGGTCTCATCTTAAACTTTGGTCCCAACCTTCACAACCACATCTAGACTTCTATTTACCAGAAAGCACTCCCCTCTCAAAACCCAGACACTCTTCCTCTCACCAATGCTCTCCCTTACTCTTTGACTTCATATGCTCACCATATGGTTCTGTACGCTGTAACAGTTCTTCAAGGGACTACTCTAATAGTTCTTGGAGTGCATTGCTTATCTGGCTTAGAATCTAGAGTCTTTCACTATACCTGTTCTTTTTCAGATAGTCTTAACTTCCATAACTGCATTACTTTCTCAGTGGGAAGAAAATCTCAAACTTTTGGTGAATAAACCTTCATCTCTGTGACTACACTCATGTGTTTGATAATGGCCAGAGAAATTCATACATTTGGTTATCACTATCACCAGTCTCGAATGAGAACAGAATGTTACAAGTTCTTTTCTCATCAGAATTGAAGGAGAATGTGATCTTGTCTTTCAAAGGAATTATTTTAAACATTCCATCTTCATTGGAAGAATGGAATGAAGTATCTCCTATGTTATTATAAAGTAGAAACTATCACATGGCTATGCTCTAATCTTTATATGAACAATCAATAAACTTTCAGCAAGAGAAGAAATATTGTATGTATCTACTACACCTATCCTCTGTTACATAGGAGGAAACTCCCCGTCCCTATTCAACAATGACTCCTCTATGCTCAGTAGATCCCATTGTGTCTCTCTCTTTGTAGGTCTTTATGTTTTCATTATAGTCTCCTTTATGAAAAGTCTCCCACTCTTTCCTTCCAGACAAAAGATTCTCATCAGCCTACAAATATGTACTCAACAATTTTCTACCTTAAAAGGAATAAAAACAGAAAATATCAAAATCAAGGCCACATCGGATAAACCCTTCCTGTTGTCATTGTCTTGCTTAGGTTTTAGTTTCTCATTAACTGCTTTGATTCCCATGCTGTCTTCATTTTTTTTGCCATCCCATTATTCTAATCCACTCCACTCTGATTTATACCCTTTTGCCTTAAATAATATGCAATCTCAAGTAAATTTTAGTCTCACCTGATACACAGAAGAAAATCTGGAGCAAAACATGGTGGAAGTGTCTGCTCTTGATATAAAAAAAAAAGCTGTTGTTTCATGCTCATAAAATGGAGCAAAGAAACACTCCTGAGCCAGGGCAAGTGCCTGGAAGAGGTACCAGAAGGGAGTGATTGCAGCAACTGCTCACAGTAGCTGAGTGACCATGGGCACACCAGTCCGCAAGTGCTCTGTGAGGCAACTAACTGGTCTACCAACGTTGACTTCTTACATGAATTCCCCTCGTATACAATGCATCTCAGGACAGCAGTCAAATTAATCTTTTATAAAAAATTTTTAATACAAGTAAAATAATTCACAGCCTGTGTTAAGATTCTTCAAAAGCTTCTTATTACACTGGGAGTGACAGTCAGTATCTTAACATATCTTACAAATCCCTTCAGGATCTTCGATCTGACTTCTTTCAGATTCTCCTGTTAGTACTCCCTGCCTTATCTGCCGTTCTCCTTCCCACTGAGGAATTACTGGATGGTGTTATTTATTCCTAACTCAAAACCTCTCCTCATAATGACCTTTGAATGGGGTGTTTTCCTTCCCATAGATTACCTGCTTAATCAAAATACAATGTTCCCATATCAGCTCGCTCAGACTTTCCCTACACACTTACATTTTATTTTATGCTATTTCTTTCTCAAAAAATATCCTACTTTTGTCCTACTGCTTGTACTCATACATTATAACTATATGTTATGTTACTGAATATTAAGCTATCTTGATGCACTGAAAGTCTCACTTATTATTCTGTATTCTCTTGCTGTAACAAAATACTAGAAGTCAGCATGGTGGTACACATCTACAATCACAGCACTCCAAAGGCTAAAGCAGGAGGATTTCTCTGAGTTTGAGGCCAGCCTGGCTACATAAGCAAGTTTAAGGCTAGCCTGCATCACATAGTAAGACCCTGTCTCAAAATATAAAAAAAAAAAAAATTACTAGAGGCTTGGTCATTCATAAGGGAAGTAACTTTATTCAATTTGCAGCCAAGGACACAGCACTGCCATTGTTTCTGGGGTTAGCACTGTTGGTTGTCAATGACATTTAGCATTGAAGTGGCACAGAAGTACAAGGGTTCATGTGGTGACTCAGAAGACAGGTTAGGAGAGGGCTGCTGACACCCTCCTTCAAGGTCCAGCTCTTAGTGGTTTCACTGCCTCTTGATGTTGCTATGCTGGGGACCAAATTTCCAACGAGCTAAAATATAGGAGATCTCCTTGTGCCATATTCAAACTACAGCTTTCTGCCTCTGGCCCCCCAAGTTGATATCCTTCTCACAACACAAAATACAATGTCCTATTCCTGTTGTCTTCATGTCATAACTCATTTCGTGTCATTCAAAAGCTCAAGTCCAAACTTTCATCTGGAACTCATGACATTTTCAGTTATAGACACCTAATACAATAAAAAAAAAATCAACTTACATTCTCCAAGATAAAGTGGTGGGACAGAGACAGAATGAACATTCCTATTTAAAGAGGAACAAATGGGGAGGTAGGAAGTCTGCAAATTTTCCATATCTTTCTGTTCTGTTTCCTTTTGCTTTTGTGTCAAATGGCCATTGATAACCCACGCTACTGCCTGCATAATTTGCCTTTTAGAAATTTGATCTGGGGCCAGGGAAATACTTCAGTGGTCTAAAGTGCCTGCTTATGCAAGCTTAGGCAGGCACAGGGGAACATAGTTCCATTCTTGGCACCACCTGCCAGCCCTACCTTCAGAGTGGCTGAGCTGGCCCCCTTCAGAAAAGAAATTTGTTTTGCCAAGTGAAGCAGTCTATCATTTTTAAGTTTGATCTTCTACAAAATCTTAGAAAATGGAAGCATGCAGGCTATTTGCAGCAGGATAAGAAGAATGACATTTTCTCTCATTTACAACACGGTCTTCACTTCCATGTGAGATCAGCTCTCTAGCCTCCTTGATTTTTCTCTAACCAGAATCACTCAGTACTTCTTGTTTCATGACAATTCTTTTCTAACCTACTCCTCCAAACGCTTTTAACTTCTGGTTATTACCCAGGTCCAAATCCACTTCTATTTTCAGGCATAGTTGTAATAATAACCTCATTTCTCAGCAACACTTTTTTGTGTTAGTAGGTTTTCTAGTACTATAATGAATACCTGTCTGTGGCCGAGTACTTTATAAAAAAGTGCTTTTTAAAGCTCCTCATCCTGGAACCCCGAAAGCTGGCATTAGCTGTGGTGAGGATCCCATAGTGCTTGGTATCAGGTTGGGAGTGTGAGTTATGTTGATCATGTAGGAAGCCAGAGAGCCAGAGACTGGGGAGAGAGCAGAAACTCCCCAACCCCCAAAGGACTCCCTGCTATTTAACATTGCTGCACTGAGGACCAAGCTTCCAACATATGTGTTTTGGAGTTCGCACTTCAGCCACAGCCAAATCAGTCATAGCATCTTAACTTATTTATATCTCTTAAGCATCTCCTATGAGGTATCACAGGGTTTTGGACCATGTTAGTTTCTTGAATCATTTTCTAATGAAGTATCTGATATGTAGTAAAAGATACTAAAGTAGTCAATCAAGTAAATGAATGAAAAACGCATAAGTTGGGCACACAGAATTAAAGTCCAGACAATACTCATTTCTTCTTTCTCTAGTTATTGCTTAATTAACAGTTCTGTGGAAGCTATCAACATTGATTAGGCCATTAGAGATTTAATCAAATTGGCGTTTCCTTGTGTGCTGTTCTGAGATCATAGAACTTGATGGATATTCTCTCATTAATTCTCACATATCTCTGTCATTTTTCATCATTGACTTCCAAGGTTTTAGAAAAACTGGGCAGTAGGAAAACTAATTGACTTGGCTAAGGAACAACAAGGTTATCACAGAGCTGGGAATGGAGTTAGCCTTTACTTGTTCACTAGCTTCTCATGCTGTGCACTTGCCAATGGTTAAGGATATTTGGGGGATAAATTCATGTCATGATTCCTCCTGGTATTATTGCCGGTAACCCTCCTTTGCTCACAGTAATTCCCTATGGTAAGCCAGAAACTCGGTCTTCATGTCATTAATTTTTATCTATTTTCTTATGAGCAAGTGATATGCACAGAGGTTACGTAATTTAGCCTCTCTGGCCAAATTAATTCATGTTGAAGCTTAGTTCTGGGGTTTCTAGTTGGCTTGTGTGAACACACATCTTTGTGTTTCATCCTGTTTTTTAGGAACATTTTATATATTTAATGTTAAAAATTTCTAATTCTGCAAGCTGTTAGCCACAGAAAAGGAGAAGTGTCGGAACCAGAATGTTTTGCAATGATGGAATTTTTTTTTTTTCTTTTTTTTGGTGGAACTGGGAATTGAACTCAGGACCTTGTGCTTGCCAGGGAAGCACCTATTCCACTGAGCCATCTCTCTGGCTCCTGGAAAATGTTTTTATAACATTTTACTCAATACTTTCCATATCTTTTGTACATGTAAACACTACTTAAAGTAGTTCTACAGCCATAAAATATTTTCAACTGTATCTAGAGTTTCCTTATATTAGTTTGTGAGTGTAGATATTCAGTAAAATAAAAAAAAATTGCATCAAACCTGAGATAAAATTGTAAATAAAGCTTGGAGCATCTTGCTGATGGCTAGTGACTGTGATATTTTGAGTTGTATATTACATATGTAGAAGGACGGTTGTTATATTTAATGTGGAAACTTACTAAGATATTTAGGGCAATACATACTCCTGAAATATATTAATTTGAGATTTTTATTCACATGTTCAGCCATTGTCTCCCCCTCAGCCTTGGTAGGTCTGCCAAGGCCTCTAGTCTTCCTTGGTATGCAGTATGATTGTTCTCCTGGACTTTGAAGTCAGGTCTTTTTTTTTTTTTTAAGAGCAGATAAGAAGCAGTGTCTTATCTTCAGTCTGGAAGAAACAAAGAATTCACTATCAAGGTAGTGGAGTAGTTATTTTAACAGACAATACAGGGTTTTGAAGCCTGGAGAGAACATGAATCTGGCCTTTCTGACTGGCCTTGGATATGGCAATCCTGTTTCCAGGCATCCTGTGTCCGAGCTTGAAAAGTCAGAAGTGTGTGGTCTTTGATTTAGACACAGCACATCGCTGCTTAGCTGCTCAGATCCAAGATTTGGGAACGAAGGAACAGTGGTGAGCTGAACGGTTCATTGGATTTGGATGAGGAATCCTTGAACACTTTTATTATCCCTGGGTCTTAAAACTCTTACAACATTAATATAACTTTAGTATGAGCTTTTACTTTTCTTTCTGTGAAATTTCAGTTGTTATACTGCTTCTTTTATATAGGTGAAGTAGGAGCTAGAGATGAATAATCTCATGGATTGGGGATTTATTTAAGACTTTGTATTTTTTATATTATGTTTTAGGCATTTGTCATATTCAGTATTGATCTAAATTTATGTTGCAATGCATTTTATCATGAATTTATCTTTTGCATATTTTAGGACACATTTTAAAAAGATAATAGTATGAGATTTCATGATTGATCCCTTATGTGTAAGTCAGCAGTGAACATTTACAGTTGTGTTCTGTTTTACTCAGTGTTGATCACTAAAACTTTTAGCCACAACTGACTGATAAAAAAGTATAATTTCTTTTGTTCTCTTGAGAAGTTTTGGGATCAGAATAGGCTCCCGGTGTGTGGCTCAGCTCCTCTGGGACATCAACGATGACACTGGGGCTTTTTATTTTATTAAGTGCATAAGCAGGAGATCACATGTCAGCCTGGGAGAGCTGCTAGACAGGGATATTGATCTGGCCTCTTCGGCTTGCGTCTTGTGGGTCTTGGGTTTCTGTTCTTTTTGATATTCCTCATTGTTCAATCTTGAAAGCAGGGGAGATTTGTTTTGTCTGTTTCTAAGAATGTATGTGAAAGGGTTTCCAAGAACTAGCTTTTGTGGGAATGAGCTTTGGTCCAGTCTTGTTTTTATTCCCAGGATTTAGCACTACATTTGCATGTAATAGGCCTTCAAATGCTGGTGGAAGGAAATTGAGGATTATTGGTCACTTACAGCCTATGAGAGGGAGTAGTTACTACTAATGCCAATTTGGTGATATCAAGAAGATGATGAAGAGATCAGTTTAAGATTTTACAACACAAAAGGAGGCAGAAAAGAACCTGATGCTTTGGAAAAGTGCATAAGTTGAATTTTTAACTTTATATTGTAGTTGATAAGTAGTGTGGGGTAGTTAATTCTAATCAGGAAAGTATTCGAGTAAAGAATACTTTTAGAGTGTAACTGCAGCATCAAGCATAGATCAGCTGCAGAGTGCTCTTCTACATGGCTGTGAAGGACTGAGAAGCTGTAAATGAATCGGAAATCAATCTGATAAACATTTGGCTTCAAATTTCTCCGTCAGATGAAATATTGCATCATTTTACATTGGCTGAGTGATTCCCAATTTTTTTTTTCAATTAAATTTTGTCTAACAACTCCACTTCATAAAGGGAAAATGCCAGGGAGAGGAAATGGTATGTGTGGTCTTTGACACTATGAGCCATGTCAACAGCCACCCTGGGACTGAATTATATATTTAATATGTATTGCCTTGTGATCATCCCTTCTTGCTTTGATGAAATTTGTGGGGCAGAATGAGGCAAAGTGGAGAGAAAAGTAGTCAGAGAGCTGGAGTACGGAAACGCTGGACCCCAGCCAGCTGCTATGGTGAAGGTGGCGAAAGAGCTCATAGTACAGCCCGGTGTCCACCCTCCCGTGGCCCTGCTCCCTTCCAGCAGTCAGGCTAACCTTCAGTGTCCGGTTGCCATCTTGGCCTGACACCAGCCCATCCCCACACCTTCATGTTTGCCTGGAGCCTGAGCCAAAGGTATTGCTTAGAAATCCGAGGGCTAAAATTAATAGTTTAAAAACCGATGATGCTATATGGGTATGTTTGTTCTCTTCAGCAGTTAACTGGGTAACCTTTTCTTTGAGTGCAAATATTGTTTCTAGAAGACAGATATTTATGCAAATTCTGGCTTTTAAGAAGGAGAATTAGGTACAAAGACAATTTGTAAGTGTAGCTAATACAGAAGCTAATTTTAGAACTGAGTTTTAAAGTTTATTTGAGTTATATTTGCTTGGTTCACCATAATGTTTAAGTTTGATTTTAAATATTGTCAAACAAGTATTGGAATACCTTCACAACAAATAAATTTGTCATTTTTATTACCTTACATATTAAAAATGAAACAAGTGAAAGTACTAGAATAGTATACTGACTAGCAATTCTTTTTGCATCGTGTTCATTTCATAGAAGGATTGCTAGAGTACACCAATTTACTTGTGAATAAAAATTACACTCCTGAAAAATCTTACTTTAAAGATATCTCATTAAGTTTGAAGATTTCATGGCCAGGGATATAGCTCAGTGGCACAGCATTTCCTTAGCAAGTGTGAGGCTTTAAGTTCAATTCTCAGTGCCAAAACACCACCACCACTACCAAAAATATCATTTTGAAAACTTCTAACCTTATCAGTTCAATAGAAAAACTTACACCCTAATAACAGACCTTTAATTTAGTGTTTTTGTTTTTTACTCAAAGACTTATTAATTTGTCTAGAGAAAGTATAATTATATCTACTGGAGAATTTGGAGAAGACTAGACATGTTTTTAGGAGAAGTCTTAATTTTGATGAACAATATTAATAGTTTATAACTGCGCCTTTGTATATCTACATTAAATGTAGAAGTTCCTGATTCTATCCTTGCTTAAAATATGTTGAGTTATACAAGACATGTTGGTTAATCAATCAGGCAATAATTAATCTTATTAAATAATGTTAGAGAAACAGCCACATTGGACAAATGACATTTATAGTCTGGAATATTTAATAATTCAAAGAATGCAGTCACTATTTTTGATGCAAATACTATTTGAACCTCAAAAAGCTCTTTCTTCCCCAAGATAACCACAGGTATAACACCTAATACAATAGATTACTAGTGGTGTTTTTCTGTTATACAACTTTTTCTTTCATTTGTGCTATGTTTTATAATGTGTTCCACCAATTTTTTCATGGATAATTTAGATCTACTGCTTGTCCTTCACATTTAATCCCAACTGATTTTCAAACACATTTTTGAAACCTTGACATAACTTTTGCATTTTGATATTCATTCCTTTGCTTTTTTAGTTGAAAAATTTTCTAAGAATGTTCTCCTGAAATAATTTCCTACCCCAAGATAAATTAGCAATCATATATATTTATAGTACATATTTATTTCTTCTTAACACCTAAAAACAGTTTTGATGAAAGAAAGTTAGGGGGCTGGGGAGATGGCTCAGTAGAATAAGTGCTTCCCTGGCAAATGCAAGAGTCTGAGTCAATCCCCAGTTCTGAAAAAAAAAAAAAAAGAAAAGTAAAAAAGAAACAAAAGAAAGTTAGTATAAAAAGAAATAATATCAAATAAACAGCATTAGAAAAACCATTTAATTCTTCAACTCTCAAAACACATGAGAAATTTAAGACCCAAATAGATGCTTTTGTCTACTGGTAATTGTTAGCAGTTTGTAATCCTTAATTCAAGGATTAAGTCAGAATACCGGCTTCTTTTCCTTCCTCTTGTTATTATTCTTCTGCTCCATCTTCTTTTTTTAATAGACTCCAGAGCATCAATTATTTCATTTTTTATTTTTATTTTTGGTCAGCTCAGCCTGTCCTGAGGGTGAGGCTGGCATGGTATGTGGTGCCGGGGATCGAACCAAGGTCCCCTGAGCCTGCCTAAGCTTGTTTAAGCAGATGCTTTAGACCACTGAGCTATCTCCCTGGCCCCATGTTCTGATTTAATTATTTATTTTTAAAATTTCTTTTAAATAATAAAGAAAAAACCCTATGCCTTCTCTACAATGACTCAGTCATCTACAAGTCTGGAGGAAGATACAGCTGTATGGCACATTCATTGCTAGCTGCATTTCGGTTTTAGGAAGAATGAATTTAGGATTTATGAAAGCAGTGGTCTGATTTCTGAATCTTTCTGGACCAAACTCCCTGGGATCTGGAAGGCTCTGGAGAGAATGAAATTTAGTATAACAAATGTACTATGAAACGAGCGATGCAAGAGCATGCTATGCAAGAGCATGCTATTCGTCAGTTTAGGGTTTGCGGCAGTCCTTTATCCCTCCAGGGCAGTAAGCTCAAGGCCCATGCATATTGTTGATTCTCAAGCATACTTCATTTAAACAGATTCAGCCCTCTTCCAGTATGGAACTTCAGCAACATAGATAACCTCTCCTCAGGGTCAGGATTGCTCTTTAGAATCTTGCAAAATCATTCGTGTGTACTCTTCACAAAAGTTAAAAAAACAAGCCCATCAGAGCAGTTTGTTCTGTTCAGCAGGTTAGAAGACAGTGTTTTTTACTTTTTGCAGAGACGATCATTGTACAAAGAAGGCTGCTGATGAATTTTTTTCTTTTTCTTAGAAATATTTTATCATTTTGAATGAGCTCTTACCTGATGATTTCCTGTTTCTCTCTCTCTGTCTCTGGTTAATCATTTATTTGGGATCTGCATCAATAAAATCAAAGAATTAAAGCAGGTTTTTGCTTCTGTCCAGTTTGTTAACAAACATGTTTCAGACATTCCAACATTTGTAAGTCCACCTACTTAGCATTTCTGCTAAATGACATTTAGCCATACATGGCTAAGTGAAGGTTGACTCAGGTGGATCCTACAGTTCAGATTTTATATGAACTTAAACACTAAGTACATATGACCCCTCCCCAAACATGGGGGACTGGACTACTTCTCAATTTATCTCCATTGTCTGTAGATAGTGGACTCCAGGCAAATTAAAACTCGAGCACATTTATACTGCACTTCATCTCACTAGTTTCGCCATTGTGGATTTGAGTAATACCTTATCCTAAAGTTTATTAACCCTTCAAACAATGACGTTCTTCTGAGAAGCCATTTGTTTGCTATTGCATAAAGGTCAACTTTAAAACCAATTCAGGCAAGTGAGATCAGAAGCAGCATGTTCCAACCCATTTACAAATGTTGCAAATCAGTTTCTACTGCTGTAGGTATTCTAGTTGATGAAACTTGTGAGGTAGACAGGTTTAGGTTGAGGGTTAAAAAAATGCTTTGGCCAAGAGTAATTTTTTCCCCCACTTTATTTTATTTTATTTATTTATTTTGGCAGAACCAGGGATTGAACTCAGGCCATTGCTCTTGCCAGGGAAGTGCTTATTCCACTGAGTCATCTCTCTGGCCCCCCAAGAGTAATTTGATTTATGTAATTCTTATTTTCCTAGTTGTTTCATCATTTACAAAATTATTCCTATTTGAAATGTTGTAATTGTTTAAGAACCTCTGTTTCTACATTGATTTCTACTTTAGGTCTAGTATTGAACAGTTCAATAACAATTGGATGATGATGGTTCAATTAGGTTTGAGTTTTGCATATGTAAAACAAGACAATTAGAAAAAATGATTTTAAAGTACCAAGTCCCTAAGAGGAATGTAAACATTACATACTACCCATGTGTGTTAATAAAAACAAAACAAAATAAAACAAAACAAAAATAAAAGACACTTGAAGTAAAGAATTCCTTCCAGCTGTGTAAAACAATCTAATTAAATCATTTCTTAAACTTTATATGATGAGAATTTAGGCAAAAACTTTTAAAGATACTATCCTTAAAGTGTTTTTTTTTTCAGCAAAACATCTTGTTTCCTGTTATATATTCTCTGACATAGAAATTCCTCAAGAAAAACTTTTTTTTTGTATTTTAGGGAAGGGTCTACAGAGTGCTTAGGGTCTCACTACTAGATCGGACTCGTAGTGATCCGCCTATTTACAGTCTCCTAAGAGCTGGGATTACAGGTGCGCGCTACTATGCCCAGTCTTAATTGCAGTCTCAGTGAACCCCTGGGAGCAGGGCCAGCACAGCAGGCCTGGGGATCTAACCCCTGGCCCCTGCGCCTGCCTGCAGGCACTTTAATCTGCTGAGATATTTGGCCAGCTCAGGAAATACTTTCTGAATTGCTTATATTTTAGAAGCAGATCTCCATTTTATTTCTGAAAAATTGTGAAAATTCAATAGCATTAAATTTGCCCCATGGATCCAGAATAAGTAACTCTTAGAAACAGACTTAGAACAGCTTGTTTCTCCCCTTGCTGGCGCATGTGTGTGCTTCTGGTGTTGCTTCATTGTACATCCTTGGTGCGCTTACATTGGTTGGAACACACCTAACTTTCCACCTTGTCTGGTAGCAGGTAATACCTTACCTTAAATAGCTAAGATTTTAAAGGTAAATCTTAGCTCGGAACATATAAATAATCTTTCCTATTCTAGGTAATCTGGTCAAATCAGCCAGTTAGAAGTATAGCTTCAAAGTCATTAGCTCTAGGGGAATTACTAAAAAAAGAACACTGTTCCATTTATTTCTTTCTTTATTATTTATTTAGTGGTACTGGGGATTGAACTCAGGACCTTGTGCTTGCCAGACAAACACTTATTCCACTAAGCTCTCTCTCCAGTCTGTTCCCTTTATTTTTGTATCACTTTGCATTTTCATATATTTATTTAAACCATGATAACAAATTTGAGAAGTTAGGGTTATTTTCTTCTCTCTAATTTACTTTTACTGAAGTTATGCTATTCAGAAAGGAATATAAATAGGGTAGATGAGATAGCTTAGCAGACTAAGTGCCTACTCAGGCAAGCACAGGGACCATGGTTCGATCCTCAGCACCTTAGGCCACATGGGCCCTGCCCCTGGGTGCACTGACCTCGCTTCCTAGACCGGACTCTGAGAAGGCTGAAAACAGGAGGATCCCTATGAGTCCAAGCTGCGTTGTGTGACCCTGTACCAAATGAGAGAGAGAGAGAGAGAGAGAGAGAGAGAGAGAGAGAGAGAGAGAGAGAGAGAACAAAGGAAGGAAAGAAAGGAAGAAAGAAAGTAGTATAAATAGATGTTATAAATGCTGCTGAACACCAGAAATCTTTGCAACCTTCACACTGGTAACTTTCTTCCTGTCACACTGGCCCTTAACCAGCCCATCCTACCCAAGGCATTCCCTGCCGTGGTATCTTTTCAGCAGACCATTTGACCTGTCGGAAGACCAGGCGCACTGGTCAAGTGCTTATTAGCTGTGTGATCTTGAACAAACTGCTGAGTCCAGCCTCTGGGTCTCACCATTATGATGTATGAAATCGAGATAGCATTAGCTACATTCAGGGGTTGCTTCTAAGATTAACAAGTAAGGCCTTCTAAGGCCCACATTCGGGCATCAACGATGACAAGGACCTTTATTTTCATTCTGGATCATACTGATCGTGAACGCAGCCATTAAAGGGGATTTATTGATACCTATTTGCACTGACTGGCATACTAGCAAGTACTGTATGGGTCCATCTCTCTAGATATAGACAATGTGCTATTATATTGTGGTAATAAAATCCAGTGTTTTAATTGATATTGTAAGATTCTTTAAATTTATTAAGCAATCATTTTACTTTAAGACAAATTGAAAGCCTTTGATTAGGAATCTTCCATGATATGATTTTAAATTTAATGGTCATCTCATGGTTAAACCATTAATTTTTAGAAATTTAATTTATTTAATATTTGCATTTCTTGTGAATTTTTTCTTCTTAAGTTCCACTCAAAGTTTTGCTTTTTGTCTGTGGATTTTGTAGTCATATATGACTACAAATTCTGCCTATTACATACACTCTGAGGTTCATTTCTACACAATCATTCCTCCACAACTTATTTGCAATTTATTTTTCTTCCTGCTTCTGGACCAAGTTACATTTGACTCCACTTAGCCTTCACATTGCCTGGGTCTTCAGTCTTCCGAGGTCCCTTGGCTTCCAAGCTCTAAGTCAGCTCTCCACAGCATTGCCCAGTCTGTGCTTTTCACCCTACAGATACACAACAAGCTTTGTTAATTCACTGGCTGCTTCACTCGGTTGGTCCTCTCAGATTTACCACAGCTTATTTCTCCATTCTCTAGCAAATGTGTGTGCTCCAAATGTTGCTTTGTCATACATCGTTGGTGCTCTTAAACTGAATTAGAGCACATCTAACATTTCTACCTCATCTGGTAGTAATGCCATTTTAAAGGCAGATGTTAATGTGACAAGATTTACTTATAAATAAAAAAGCATATGTTGTTTGTACTGACTAATCTCTTAAGGGTGTTTTTAAGCTGGGGTCTTATAAGTGATACCTTTTTATTATCCTAGTATACAAATCACTTGTGCTTTGGGTTTTCTTGTGTGAAACCAATTTTACAAGGCCTACTTCCTTGGTTCATTTTTCATCTTTTGCATCCCTTCAGCATCTATGTTATCAAGTGTTAGATTGATAAGCACATTTATCATAATTGGATCCTCATTTTGTATCCCTCAAAATGCCAAATGGATCTTAATAAACATGTCTCACTTGATTGGGTTTCTGAAGACACTGGTTATTTAAAAGCCCCATCCTCTAGCCACTTTGTAGCTGTCTGTTGTCATTATTGGTCCAGGACATATCGATAAGGTGTTAAGATGACTAACTTTATGTCTCCTTCCTGCCAAACTTAAGGAATCCTTCCTCCAGCTTGTCTTAATTTGTCAGATAGTGGCAATTTTACATAGGAGCACTCAAGATTGCTTTCTGTTAAAGGACAGCTTTCCTTGTCTGTGTCCTTATGGCAGTGTTCCTTGTTAGATTACTTTGGCTAATAAAAATCATAAAATCGAGCCTCATCATGTCTATCTTTTATATTCTATTTTCATGCATCTCTGGTCAAACACAAAAGAACTCTTTTCAGGGAGTTCTGCATTTTCTTTTACTCTGAATTTATTTTCCCTGCAGTTATAGCTTTCTTCTTCCTTTAAGTTTATCCTTTTGAAATAGACTTTTTATGGTGCTATTGACAGTTCTCTTTTCAGATTCTTAGGCATGTTTACTTCCTCTTGTCATCATCCGACATATTGTGTTTATTCCTGCTTAAGCAGTCATCACTGGTCAGATAGGAATTCTATACCCTGGAATCCATAATTTATTTAGTCATTTTTCTAGAACCATATTTGCAAATCTGCTACTGTAGCTTTTTGGTTGCTACTCATGTTCTTAGAGTTTTTTTTTTTTTTTTAATCTGATTTACTACCTAGTAAGACACAACTTAAGAGGGCAGTTGGTAGTTTCTATATCTTCAAAGAAAGAATTATTAGCATCATTATTTTCTATTCATTCTAAAAGGCAGGACTTTTATTTTTCAGTGAGTTATTCTCAATTTTTCTAATTGGTAGCAGGCATTACCTTGTCCATGACAAAGAGCTGTACAAATGAGGGAGATATTTGAAGTTAAGATGCTTGTAGGGTGGTAATCAGTGTTGCTTTAGGTTTCCTTTAAAGGTGGTTTTCTGATTGCTGAAATAAATGAATTCATGGGAACAAAAAAGATGAAACGGAAGTCAGCCAAAGAGGATTAGCACTAATTAAAAGTATATTGAAGTGTTCAGTTTCACCTGTGATCTAAACTTCAAATGACAACAAAATACGATTTATATTCAAGGAAATAAAACAAAAGGTAGCATCTAATGTCAATTTGGGATGCAGATACATACTTTTTTTTTCTGGGATCAAATTTGCCAATATTGATAAAGAGAAATACATGCATTGAAGTAGGAATAGAAGCAATGAAAATGAGTGTTTTGTAGCTCATTCAATTAATGCTTTAAAATATCCAAGTAATAACATTAAACATATTTATAATATGAGGTCAGAAAAGCAGGATACAGGTTGGACCCAGTTTTCATAACTATGACATAATGAATAGATATAAATGTTAAAATTAAATATGCTAAATTATCAACAGAGGCTATTTTGGAGGCGAATAATGTGTAATTTTCAGTATTTTCTAAATTTCTTTAAATATCAGAGGAAACTGGAGACATTTAATACTTGATATATTATCTCTTTGTCTTATTTATGCATTTTTGTATATTGTCTCTTTGAATATCAGATGTCTCAATTGAAATTTTAAAAATTAAGTTCTCTGGAGAATTTTAAAAACCAACTGCTCCTATTACTTTAAAAAAATATTACTTGTATTAATTAAGAACAGCTATCAATATATCTTCTGTCTACATAATCCACCTATTATCTGTCTATCTATCTATCTATAATCTATCTAATCATCTATCTGTCTATTCACTGAAAAGTAAAAGCCTCAGACTTTGAAATAGTAGCAGTGTTAGTAATTCACTTTCTCTAAGAGACTGTAGAGAGCAAGATAGCCCACAGCTGTAAATGTATCAATAGGAAAGAGGAGTAAACACATGTGAAATAGTTTAATTTTTAGAGTGAATGATTTGTACATGCAGAAGAGCCTCAGTGACAGGCTCACGAATGCCTTTTTGAATGTAGCTCACCCCAAGTCTGCGTGTGTGCATGCGCGCCTATCACTGGTGTGCCTGTAGGCAGAGATATGGAAAGACCGTCATGGGCTTTGAAAAGGAAACCACTTGCTTTGAAATGCTTTGAACAGTTGCTGTCATAAAGCTGTAGTGTTTCCCCTCACTTTTGTCATGTCTGACTTTAATGCTCCTATCAATGTTAAAGCCACACCCCCTCAATCTAGTCTAATGTACACTCCCTCACTCTGTAAATATTGTTGTGTTCAGTTTGAATATTTCACTGTCTGAACGCTTTGTTCTAAAACTACTTGCTATTTAATTTATTATTCCTTAATCTGCAAAACTGTGGAATGATAGTAGTTGAATCATCAATCTCTAGGTCGGATTCTAGATCTGTCCCTTTGCTTTTTATTTGGGTGCCCGGAGACAGGGATGGAACTCTGCATTCAGGATTCTTTACTTACAAAATGAAGGCCCATCACAGCTCTCCTGGCCGCGTTTCTCTCTAAGCTGTAGTCACAGAATTTGATTCTGGATTTGTTCACATCTTTCTGGAAAATCATGTTTCAGTTGACTGTGATAAATTACCACAAACAATCTCTGAAATCCCCAGTGCAACAGTATTTTACTTAATTAAAACACAATCAAGTAAAAGAGGAATGACACTGAAATGTTTACCATGTTGGTGCCTTTGGATACAGAATTTGTGAATGATTTCACCTTATTTTGCATCTTGAACATTTTCCATGATAAGTGCATGCCATTTCTCTTCTTTGGAAAAGGCAGTCTTTCACACACACACACACACACACACACACACACACATTTTACATGTATACAGACAAATGTATGTATTTGTATATACAAATAAAAAGCAAAGAGATAAGATTAAGGCCTAAATTAGATTCAGTTAGATTTTCTTCATATACTGGAGATTGAACTTGAGGCCTTTGCATCGAGTTATATCCCCAAACCATTTTAGTCTTTTATTTTGAAATAAGGTCTTGTTGAAGCACTAAGGTGCCCAGGCTGGCTTTAAGCTCGTGATCTCCACTGAGGGTCCCTTAGTTTCTGGGACTATAATGGAGGTACATCATGCTCATATTAGATTTATTTACTTTTTGCGGAACCAGGGATTGAACTCAGGTCCTTGTACTTGCCAGGGAAGCACTTATTTCATGGAGCCATCACCCTGGATTTAAAGTAAACCTATAGTACTGGTTCTCAGTCCTAAATTCCATAGATACAAGTTACCACTGGCCTGTTATGTCTTCCTCCAATTCATTTTCTATGATACTTCCTTTTTTGTTTTATTGGCAGAACCAGGGATTGAACTCAAGCCCTTATGCTTGCCAGGGAAGTACTTATTCTACCAAGCTATCTCCCTGGCCTCATTTTCTATGATATTCCTTTTATTTTTATTTTTTAATTTTATTTTATTGAAGTACAAATATCAATGAGACAGTTTTAAGATACCTTGACAAGATGAATTTGGTAAATTAATACATTGCAAACTGTTTTCATAATGTTTTGGTATCATAGAAGGTGCATACATGATATTATACTTACAGACATTATTATAGCATATGACTCTTATCAGTAAATTAAGAGAGTGTAGCTGTTTGTGTATTTTATATTTTATACCTGAATTACATCAAAGATTCAATAATTAATACTTTCTACCTTGTTATTTTCCTAGTGGTTGTCCATAGTACTAGAAGCTGACATAATATCCTGTCCAGCCACAATTAGTGCAAATCTTGCCTCTCATAGAATTATGTAAAAGCACAGCGTTATCTATCCCAACTGTACTGTCCATACACACACATCATGATTCTTCCTTTCTTTAACCCTTCCTTTGTCTACACCTGTCAAAGATGGGCACTCCATTGTCCTTCAACCAATTTAGATGTGGTTGACGACACAATCCAACACAGTCCAGCATTCCACAAAAACACTGAGTTATCTGAAGAATTCGTCAATGATAGCCATTTACAGCTCAACTTATTATTATGGCCCTGCAGTGTATACCTCATTTTTATGCTTTTCTGCTGGATCGTTAAGACCTAGATAGAGCAAGATCTATATACCAACACATGTACTTTATATTTCTTATGAGGTCAGTGAAGCCCCCTCAGGGTTTATCTTGTATTCCTGTACCTTATTCTGTAGACCCTTTGTCTGTGTCATCCATGTGGATGCGTCACACCAAATGCTTGACCAGTTTGCTCTCTGTGAGAGCCTGAGAGAAAGTTTTCTCTCCATGTGACTCTCCCCAGGCACACTATAGGTCATCAGTCTCTTTCCTCTGTGGCTCCATAATCTCCTTATACAGGAAATTTGGAGCTCAACTGAGTTTCATGATGTCACAGTACAGGTTCTTCTATGTCCTGAGTCTTTGCTGACCTTGAAAGGCTAGGGCCAAAATGTTAGCTGGCCTTGTGATTCTTCTATTTCATCAATTTTGATTGGTGATTGGTGAACTTAGGTTGTTAACCATCCAGAAGAAAAACTGAAGAGTATCCTGCAGCATATGCCATTCACTTTGCCGTATCTGACTCAATTGTTTTTAGTTGTTGTTGTACGTTTCCATTTGTATTTCTTTTAGCTTCTTCTTTCTTTCTTTCTTTTTTACAGAGGTTGAGGAAGAAACTTTATTGGATAGAAAAGCTTCTGTAGGAGAGGAACAGAGGGGGACCCGAGTGGGTTGCCCCCTTCTTTTCTCTTCTTATACTAGGGAGACTATACGATATTTACACATGTGTGTCCGGTTTATTTCACTTATATCTTGAAGTGGCATCCACTTCAATATGCATACTTCCAACTTATCATTCTTAATAGCTGAGTAATATTCCATTATATAGAAATACCACATCTTTTTCAACCATTCCTCATGTGATGGACATCTTGGTTGTTTCCAAGATTTTGCTATCACAAATTGTGCTGCTATAAACATAGGTACACATATATCACAAAGATACAATATTTTCAGTTCCTCTGGGAAAATTCCCAGGAGGGGGATAGCTGGCTTGAATGGGATTTCTAGTCCTACTCTTTTGAGTTGTCTCCACACTGATCTCCACAATGGTTGTACCAGTCTACATTCCCACCAGCAGTGGAGAAGTATTCCCTTTTCCCCACAACCTCTCCAACATTTGTTGTTGGTTGTTTTCCTTATGATGGCCATTCTTTCTGGAGTGAGATGGTATCTCAGTGTTGTTTTTATTCTATATTTCTTTAACAGAAATTTCACATTAATTCTTATTCAAAACACTCCTAAAATTGTAAAGAAGTATAGGAGCAAAAGGCAAGAGTCCCGGAGGCACAAAGCCTTCTGTGGTATGGTGTTTATTTATGTAGCCTGCATCCAGACTTTTTCAGGCTTAGTTTAAGAAACATGCCATATAATTCTATCCTTCCATACTTTTGCCCCTGCTATCCTTTATTTTTGTTCCTCCTTCATTCCATCTGCATGGCATACTTGCAACCTTCAAAATATGGTCCAAGAGAATCCCACACTTAAACTTGACTCCACATGCAACAGGAGCTAAACCTTTGCTTATTTGCCCATTGCATTTGGTGTGTACTCTCATAATGTTAGTTATTTTACTAATTTCTCATATTTATTAGTAGGAGGCTCTAATGTTCAGTTTTGAAAGTCATCCGAACCACGGAATTTGACCCCAGACAAGGTGGATGTACTAACACTTTAAGGGAGAAAATGTAGCTTAAACTTTGTTCTGTTTTAGTTATTTTTTAAACACCTCCTTCATTCCCTACCCCCTTTCTGGCACTGTTCCCTATCAGTTGGATTTGCAATGCCTGTGCCATTCTAGGTTTCCTTTGCTGTTCTGGAAAAGCCTCAGGAATGAGCCTTTTGGTTTGCTTCTTGGACTCCTTCACAAGGATGTCAAAACATAGTCTGTGGGGCTTCTTCATAGAACCATCTCTTATGTGAGTGATCCCACCAGCCAGGAGACCCTGTGGCTGTCTGATTGAAGGGACAAGTGGATCAACTTTACTTGCTTGAAACAAGAGTGCTCAAGCTTTGAAAATTTCATAAGCACCATTTTAATAACTAAAAAAAATTGACAGAAAATATGCTTATATCGAAGTCAGTGTTTACCTATTGTTTTATGCACTTTTGACAGATTTAATAGACTTAGGATAGAAAAGTTACTTTTCTCCAGTTGTATTTTATGTGATATTATTCATAGCTTTAAAATTTGCAACCAAAACAAAGCCAATGTAAGAATATAATTCACTACTCTATTAATCCCCAAAACTATGGACAGACATCTACTGTCTGTTTGTGAATTAAAGTTTATATTGATTTTTCAAAACCTGTACATGACTTCCATTATCTCTTTCCAAGAAAAATATGGTGAGGCTTAGGTGTTTTAGTGGAATCCACGATCTCTTTTGGGACAAATTAGCCATCACATACAGTAGAAGTAAAAGTCTCTGATCTTTAGCGTTTTTAGGAGCTTGTTACTCTTTAGAGTAAGAGTGGCCACAGAGTTTGGGGTACTCCATTCAGCTGCATAAGCACTTTCATTGGTGGGCAATGGGGTTTTCTAACACATTAGCATTATTTTAGCAGGAGAAGGTAGTACGGCCGTGTTGCAATTTGTATTACGTGATCCTCAACCATCTCTGAACTTCTCTTGGGAGGCGGGGCAAAGAGGGGGAGGAGCTGTGGGTGGACATTTAATGGCAGAATGAATGGGAACCCAAAGAGCTCTGCGCAGTCAGGCCTGCACCTGCTGACTGCTTTCTCCCCAACGTGTTCTCTCACATCAATTCAAAAATCTTGTAACAAAAATCTCATAAAATATACGTGATTTCATTTAACTTTAGCCAGAATCCATCTTCACAATGACGAGGATTTTGACAGCTTGCAAAGTGGTGAAGACGCTGAAGAGTGGCTTGTGCTTCACCAGCGTGACTGCACGCCAGCGATGGAGATATTTCAGCCGGTCCAGCCAGAGCCTCAACGTCCAGGTAACAGCCAGCTTCCTTCTTTCAAACATCAGCACTGTAGCAGTGAAGCAGAGGTACCCCTTAGAAAGGATCTGAACGTAATTTCACTAATTTGTTAATGTCCACTTTACTGTAGAACCTATTGACTTAGCAAATGCTCATTTTTTTTTTTTTTTTGAGTAAAATTGCAATAGTTTTTACCCAGCATGAAGAATGGTCACAGTTCCTGCGAAATGCAAATTTAAATATACTGCTAGAAGATATTTTCAAAATCTCTAACTGCTCCTCTGTGCCTAGATTTTATCATCGACAGTGTGTGTCTGAGGGATAGAGTTGCTCGCGTGTGCCAGACCATGTTGCAGAGCGTAGTGTGCTGAGCCCCTGTTCTGCCGTGGCTCTTTGGAGTGCTCCCCTGCAAATGTCATTTTAAAACATTGTAGAAGAAAAGTATCTGTGTAATTTTCATAATTGCAGGTTGTCTTGTAGGTAATGCCACAGTGTTTTTCATTTTCTTCTTAACTCTTCTTTAAGAAGTCATGATTTTATTGTAATTTTGCAAATTAAGATACTGGCAATTAGGTATATAGTAACTATAATTGTGTCTGTCCAGGTGTATCTATAACTGAGGGGCAAGTATAAAAAAGGAACCCCAGATTGTCTTTCCCTCTATCCCCAACTCCCAATTTTGAGCCTCCTGAAGGGGGACCTCTGTCCTTTCCTATAACTTTATGAAGATATTTGTTACCAGAGAAGTCTGAAATTACTACAAGGGAAAATCATCTGTAATGAATGTAAAGTTTAAGTAATCACAGCCACTATATGCTACTTGTTCAGAAGTAAGAACTATAAAACATGAAATAAGATCAACCCTTCTATATGTTGGTAGAAAAATAGGTTAGTCTTGAGTATCCTTACATTTCGTGTGCTCACTGGGTTGACTAAAAATATTCCAGATGCTTGTACAGCTTCCACTTTCCAAGACTGAGTGCCTTTCAGTTCTGCCAGCTAAGCAGTGCCAATAGATTCTTGTAGTCTTGAGCAGTGAAGTGGGGAAAAATTGGGAGGGAGGGAGGGAGAGAGAGAGAGAGAGAGAGAGAGAGAGAGAGAGAGAGAAAGGGGGGGGGAGAGAGAATTGATCCCAGCAGAAAGGAAAGCAACAATTGTAGTAACATCAATGGTGTTTTAGAAAACACAACCTTCCACACTGAGAACTCTCTTTAAAATAAATATTTGAAAAAAAGGTAATAAAGAAAATGAGAGACAAGGAAAAAAGTTTAAGACTTCTTGAAGTGATAATATTCATATGATCCATCTTGCATAACTCTCTATATCTGTTAATCTGAGCAACAGATTTAATGATAAAAATAGATAATATATAAAACACTGTTAATTAGCTATCTTGTTTTAAAAACCTGTAACATATGCATTTTTAAAAAAGATTCTAAAAGCAGTCTAAGAAACTATCATTTGTAATGAAATAAATGAAGGAAAACACATTATTGGGTTCAGTTTAATTATAACAAGAAAACCAGAAAGTAGAACATTCTAAACCATCATGAAAATACTGTAACTCAATATGAACTATGAAAGTAAATATTTGGTTTTAGTTTTGTGTTAGTGATATCTCCAGGATAGTTATATATTATCTCAGGGAGAATAAACAGTAATGAAAATAATATCACTTTTGATATGGGTGTCTTCTAAGACTCAAAGGTTGGGTTGCCTGGAATGTCATTTTCTTTTTACAGAAGTACATGGGTAAGGGTTGGTGTGTCTTTTAGGCCCCAGAAATGAAGTGGAGTGACTTCTTCAAAGTGGTAGATGTGGCTGAGATTGGAAGCCAGTGCCCCAGATCATAATAAGTGCTCCTATCACAACAGTGACCATGACACAAATGACCTAATTAAATGGATAGTCCATGGCAAAAGCATTTTTTCTAGTTCCTGGTGTCAGATGCATTTCAAGCGTCTGCCAGAGTGCACAGCCAAGAGTGACAAATTTGTAGGAGGAATAAGCTATCATACCCTGGTACCAGCATCATTACTCACCCTCAATCATTACCGGCCTGAGTTTTGGAGCAGTGCCAGACACGAAAAGTACTAGCTCTTGAACTTCACTGTAGTGAATGAAAATTCCATACCCAGTCCCTGGGGTCCTGTGTTATTCACTTGTTTTGAAACAGTCTTCTATCTATCATTCTCCCTGGTTTCCCTTGAAAACTCAACTCCTCAAGAAAGGCCTGTCAAACTTTATTTTTATAGATGGACATTGTATTTTAAAGCTAGTTAAAATTGGTAGGATGTACCATCAATTATGGTTGATGAAGGACAGTGAGGACGGCCACTCCAGGTTGGTAGCTTTGTAGCTGGCCGAGGGAGTAAGTGGACTGTGAGAGGCCCCCACCATCCGCTCTGTTAGCATTCCCATGCAAGTTCGTTGCTTTCTCAGTGTCTCTGGAGGTCACTTTCCCTCTTCCCGTGGTGACACAGAAAGAGGGTGGGTCTGACGACAGCAGTGATGCACTTGTGGAGCTTCCTTTCATATTTGCTCATGGCTAATATTTATAGAGTTCCTCGCCAGTGGACATAGTTGTGTAATTCACTTGGACAGAAGAGGAAAGAATTTCAAGGTGTTCTGTATTTTAAAGATAGTTGGTATCAAGGGTATAAGTGATCAACAGCCAGAAAACATAAAAGTTTTAAAGGCTATAACGTCTTCTCGGTTAATACTGAAAGTGCTCCATGCTCCTTACTGCATTCAGCCAGTTGTAACGGGACAGAGGAAAACACTGCATGGGGAATCAAAGATCTGAATTCTAACCTCTGTTACACATCTCATGACCTTGATAATTTGCATTTTTTTCTGAGCCTAAATTTTGTTATCTGTACTGTAGAAACACATTTTGATTTATTCAGAAGATTGTGTGGCCATCATTAAAATTAATGGTTGCAAACCTGTGAGTCACTTCAAAGCAAAAAAGATAGTTTAAAAATAGTGGTTTTAGCCATTCTGTAGAAGAATTTAGTGGGGGTTGTGTAAGTGTCCTAATGTTTTCATTGTACTCAAAATTATTACAATGACATCTGATAATTTTTTTTTTGCAATACCAGTGATTGAACTCAGGACTTTGTGCTTGCCAGGCAAGCATTTATTCCACTGAACTATAGCTTTAGTCCTTCCAAGAATTCTTATGGAATTATAATGTGATTCTTTTAATATCATGTGAGTTTTAATATCAAATTCATCTCTAAGAAGACATTCCTTATAATGAATCAGACCCAATGGTCATAAAGCAAATAAAATTTCTTTTTTTTTATTATAGTGAATTTAATTCCTGAAGTAGAGCATATAAAAGAATATCCTAATTAATCAACTATTAATTATCTGATGGATACAGAAGCTGTATCATGGGATATATTAGACGGATATAAGTAAAATGAATCTATAAGGAATGCACAAGAAAGTTTTAAAAAATTCTGTATCCGCAACCTTGGGAAAGTCACTAAGACAAAACAGTTTTATTTTTACTTGCAAATGAATATGGAAATCAAATGTATTAAATTGAAAAGGTTAAGTTTCCCAAGAATAGAAAAATGCTCAGTAAGTGCTGCTTGTAACATTAGTCCATTTGCTTTTAGAAATGGTGAGTTGTGTTATAATTAAGCCCAGAATCTAGCAGTCCAAGAGTCCTCTCTGGTACTTGAGAGACAAATGAGCCCTAGGAGCCATTATGCCCATTCAAGGGGTTTCATTTCACAAGATTTTATACTCTGATTCCATAGTAAAAATTTCTACTTAACTCAATCTGGAAGAGCTATTGTTATTTGATTAGAAATTGGCAACTACAAAAACTCCTGCAATTAGAGTTATTTAGGTATATGGTAGTAGCTTCAAAAGTTATTCATAGGAAATAAAATTTGTTATTACGTTGGAGTCTCTTTGCCCACAAGAGGTCAGGCTAGGTATAGTAGTAAGGTTATCACCTCCTTTATGAATAACTATTTTAATAGAATTTTATTGCTTATGAATACATCGTAGCATTGAAATTTGCCTGAGGTAGTCCAGGTTTTTTTAAATGGTAAATTATATTCCAGTCCCAAATGAACTATTGCACAATTGGTTTGGTTTGATAGACAAGATTGAATATCTTTGATGTATAATAATTTTCTAGTTAGGAAGTGGCTTTTTTGGAACACTTTTCTGCATGAACTCTACCTTGTATACCTTTCTAAAGTACAGACTCCTTTATTTGTCAGCAACCTTATATTGAAACGCTAGATTTCTTGATGCAAAAGATTTGAAGATGCTACAGGTTTATTGGTCTCACTGGGGTCTGAGGGACACATAGGGTGTAACAGCTAAGGGTACTCTCAGTTAGGTGCCTCCTGGCATTGCACCTTATCTCACCTGCCTTCCCTTGGTCTTCACAGAGTCAAGAGCTCAGCATCCCGACTTGACCCAGGCTTTCCTTGCTCCCATCCTTGAGCTACAATTTGTCCACACCTGGGGAGAAATCTTCATGGTTTATAGGTGAAATTAGACCTTCTATGAAAACAGTGACTATTGCTTTGCTGTTACCTCATCTTGTTTCTGAGTTGTTCAAAAATTTGAGACATGCAGGAAAGAGCTTTTGATATCACCTAAATGGTGGTTATTCTAGAATCTACTTCTAGACTCAGGTTGTAGCTCCTACTTCTTGAAATCTTTGGGTGACTGAGTCCTGAGGAAGGTTGCTTGGGCAAGGTCCAACTTGATGGCAGACTTCTCAGTCTTGTGAACTCCAGCTGATGCTTGTTTGTTCTCCAATGTGATCTAAATAAGCTCAATTAAAGAGAACATTTTCCAGTCCTCATTTCTCCCTTTTTTAAGCTATTAAATGCCATACTCAAATCTTTAAAATTTTGCAAAGAGGGTTATTGGCTAATGTGATGTTGTCCTAAACAAGTCTATAGGTTTACTACATCATTAGAGAGTTTTATTGAAAACATTTCTCTATAATATAGAAATAAACATTAGACTATATTACTTTATTTCCATATGGTAGGAGTTAGTATTCAATATTGCAGATGTTTTCCGAGATTCAGAATAATATGCCACAGACTTAGTAGGTGCTTATTAAAAATCTACACTTTAGGGCTGGTAAGGTAGCTCAGTGGACTACATGCCTGCTTAGGCAAGTGCAGGGGCTGGGGTTCGATCCCTGGCACCACATGTAGTGCCAGCCCTGCCCTACGGTGCACTGAGCCTCAGATGGAATCCCAGTGTGGTGGCTCACACCTGTAATCCCAGTGCAGAGGAGGCTAAAAACAGGAGGATCAACATGAGTTTTAACTGTGTAATGAGACCCTGCACACACACACACACACCCACACACACACACCACACCAAACCAAACCAAAAAAAACCCTCTACGCTTCATGAGGATTTGTAATGGAATTTTTAAAATAAATACTGAATTTAATCTATAATAAGAAATACAACAGAATAAAACTACCTATCAACTTGTCTTTCATTTATACATATCCAGAATAGAAAACTATGTAAGTAAAATAGCACTGTAACTCTTCTCCTTGTACCCTGATTTATATTTAACTAAAGACATATGACTTCAAATTTTGTAAAGCTTCATTGCTTACTATGGTTATAGTAATGGGAAATCCTGACTTGATAGGTATTTATAACTACAGAGAAATTGCATTAAATATCTTAAAGACATAGCTAATGTGCTGCAATTCTGAGTTATAAATATTCACATTTTTGGAGTATAACTTCAGAATGAAAAATGAGATTTTATTTGCAAGAAAGGAACACTTTATGATTATAAATTTTTGCCATCTTATCTATAGGATAGTTAGTTGAAGTAAAGTTCAGGGTTAAGCTTCCCACATTTTGAAGCTTAGTTCACATTCATTTATTAAGAGGTTGAGAATTGAGGTAAACTAATAGCTAGAAAAGATCAGGTGAACTAGAAATCAAATATATTATGTAGCTGTAGGGCTTGGTGAAAATGGAAATAAGCACATGGGGTTTGTATTTTTCTGATATGCAAATTACTTACATAGATAAATGACTCAGTGGCAGTACAGTCATATTCCCAGAGTAAACCACTTTCATTTTCACCACTACCTCTCCCTTATTAATGATTCATTTTCAAACCTTTTATGACAGTTATTGATGATTTTGCTTAAGGCATTCCACCCAGAACATTTTTATTGGTGAATTCTGATAACCAAGGAAGGGACCCTGATTCTGTTCCCATTTCACAGATGGGTGAGTGATTCAATTAACAAGAGGACACATGAGAATCTGTTTCTATATGCCAGTGAAATATACATTAGAAAATCTGATTAGCAGCTGTGTAATTAAGCCCCAAGTATCAGATGGATCTTTTTCTTGGACATTCTTGGTATAGTGCTCTTATAACCTCAACTAAACTTGCTGGCTAACCTGGCTTTAGAATGTTGTAAACCCTTTCTCTGCTCTGATTTTATTGTTTACTTGAAAGCCCACACATACACTGAATTTTGTCTCAATATCATAAAAATCAATTATTCATTTTCTTTCATTTTTGCTGGATAATTCTATCTGGTTATTTAAATCAAATAATAATGATTCTTGCTTTATATGGCTATTGGAAATTATATACAGGACACTTTAAGAAAATGTTGTTCATAGTGACTTTGCTTCTTCCACTTCAACCAAAATACGTTCGTGTGTTTGTAACAAAATATACTGGTTTTCAGTTTTCCATTTGATTCTTGTTTATACATTTTTTGTGAGTTTCACATGTGCAAAAGTATGCTATTTCAGACTAAGAAAGGCCACATTTTGACTTGCTTCCAGTGTCTGTAATAAACAATTAACAAAAACTAAAAGTTAGCTCAAAGTAAATGATCAGTATCCTCAAAGTTAGTACAGAATGGTGCTGGGATAAAGGGCAACAAATGTACGAGTGCTTTAGAAGATTTCTAATATGTAATACTGAATGTGGAGAGAGGGCCGTTAGGCTGTTTCAAAACTTTTACAGGTTAATTTTGACATATGTTTAAATTTTAACTTTATTTCCTCAGGCTAAACTCTCTAAATCACTTTAGAATAGCACCAGGGACACATTTTCAAAGTCTCTTGAAGGGGAATTCTAAAGAGAATTTAGTTGTGAGACTCCCATTAATAGTTCTTGCCTTGTTTTCATCTTGGAAAATTCTTTGAAATATTTATCCTTTAAATATGATTCAAAGTAAGAGTACTAAAGTACAAAACTCAAGTCATTTATTTGTGGTTTCAGAAAGCTAACGATTTCTCTCTAGAAAATGAAAATGGACCCATAAATGTAAATTTGAAAATGAATTTTAACTTTGAAGAAAAAATTAGGCTTCCTAAAGAGCTGAGATGTTTTGAAGAAGGAACAGATCTCTTTGTATGATCACCTTTTATAATATTATGAAAAATGAAATGTTTTCTTGGGAGTAGCAGCTCATATATGGACTCTGGTTACTCAAGAGGCTATGAAAGGAGGTTGCTAACACTGAGGGCTCCAAATGAGAACACAGTTCAAAGCAAGTAGGGTTGGGGTATAGCTCAGTAGTAGAGTACTTGCTTAGCATGTACGGAACCTTAGGTTCAATTCCCAGCAATACAAATAAATAAGTAAATAAACAAACAAATAAACAAATAAATAAATGGTATTTTGTGATTTGATGAAAGAAAACAACATCATCACCTAACAGACAAGACAGACAAAAAACAAAAACCTGAATTGCTGAGAATTTATTGGAATTCCTAATTTTATGCAAACCTATTTCACAAATATGTATTTTAATAAAAAATATGATACATGCAAGAGTCCCCACATTTTAGAAATAATAGAAAACACAAGACTAAGCTCAATTTAGAATGCTCATTTTTGAAAGTAATATGACTGGTAATTACATGGATAGTTATGCAATTTAGTTTAATTTAGAGAATGGAATATTAAAATGATAAAGTATGAGGTTAAAAATGGAATCATTATGTACATATAGAAAAATTAAGTTTAAATTCCATTTATATATTATGTGTGGGAAAATGTATAATCTTATGGATATTTATTTTAAAAATTTACAGAGAGAAGTTACCACTTAATATTACTAGGGTAAGAAGATTTTTAATTTCAGTGTTTAATATTTAAATTTATGTAAAATGCCAAGGAACACAACACAAACTTTAAGTACTTATTCCATAACTTAACTGGTATTCACATTCACAATGTCTATAATATAGGATGAAAGAGATCAAAGTATGAGTGTAAACTAATTTTCATACATTTTCCTTTATAGGCCATGTTGGCTACAGTCTTTGACCTTTGTTTGGGGGGGAGGTCATTTGCATGTTGCACAAACATAATAACAAGGTAGGAAAGACAAATATAATTTTGAAGAGGTATTAATGCTACTCATTGCAGATACACTTTAAATATTGGCTCAAGGTCAATCATGAGATTTTTGAAAAGTAAGAAACCATTTCCCTGTTCTGGGTGAGTTTGTAGGAATTATATTTTAGTCAACTGTGTCAAGAATCTGTGCTTAGTGGGCCAAATCAAAGAGATGTCCACATGCAGCCTCCACTCTTGAATGTTGGCCACCTTGCGAGGAACATTAGTCTTGATGGACCATGTGATTGAGTGCCCATCATGAGTTGGGAACCAGATGCTGAGCTGGTGCTGGTGCTGGTGGAGCTTCCTGTTGATCAGACATCAACTTCTATGAACGGAAGCTCCAGGTCTTCAGTTTTATGCAGAAAAGAAATTGTGATGCTGGTGTGACAAAGTCTGAATCAGCCTGAGAAGAAACTCTTGGCCATCTTGTGTGTTTTCTATACCTCTGGCTGGCTCAGTCTCCAGGTGGGGGAGGCTATCTGTGACAGAGATCCTCAAGGGACTGACAGCAGGCAATATCAATAGACCATATTTCTCAGGGAAAGCAGCCCCAGATGGAGGAACTCAGAGGCCAGTCTCCTTGTTTACCTCAAATCTGGGTCCTTGGGCCAGGGAGATGGCTCAGTGGAATAATCGCTTCCCTGGCAAACACAAGGGCCTGAGTTCAACCCCCGGATCTGAAAAAAAAAAAAAAATCTGGGTCCTCAGCACTCTTGAGAACTTGAGAATTCAGGGTTTGGAATGAGTGTACATAGTTCTCAAAGTCTACAGGTTCTACTCAGATTATAGGATATAATTAATGACTTGACATTTAATTCTGACAATTTATGCGTTTATAGGTAAGTAACTCCTGGTTGACCTGGATCTCCTGGCTTATCCATGGTTATTTTGAATTACAGTTTTTATAACTAAATTAAAGTTCTCAATTGAATTGCCTTTTATCTCTACTTACAAAATAAGCTTAGGAAAGAAAGAAGGGGTAATAAATCAGATTTGGTTCAGAAGTTGCTGCTCCTCCAGTTACTATAGGATTGATCTTTGCTTCTCTAAGCCTCAGTTAATTCAAGCATAAAATAGAGATATTTATGCTATCTACTTCACTATTGCTTAGTTGAAAAAAATCCATTAACAGCTTTAGAGACAGTGACCTGCTCATTCTAGTTAACTATTATAAGGGAACCTGTCTCAGGGAGAAGGTGGGAGTGGAACTCTTAAGTGACTCAAGAAGTCTCAAGTCCTAATTTTCCAACATAGCCTCATAATTTTATGTGCAATTAGATCCTTTCCTAGAAGAGTAGCTGTTTATTATTGTAGTCTATTCAATTTGTTCAACTTCATATGGACTCTAGTCAACAGAGATATGTGTAACACAGTTTATGTCTTAGCAATTTTCCATTAAACTAGGGGGCAGAAGTGGAGCAGTGAGAGACCATTTGATTTCTGTAAAACTTGTCTGAGAAATGTCAGTTCTTACTGAAATGTTAATATAAATGTTATTTTATTTTTTAATATAAAAAGTGCCTTACCACATGGATTTCACTCTAGGGAAATTCTGAATTATAGGCAGTGCACAATTACCATCTTAGCATTTAATTCTACAAGTACTCACTGAATGCCAAAGACAAATAGTGTTATAACAGAAACCTCAACAACAATAATGATAGAAATACAATAAGCTTAGATTTTTGAGGTGGGAGAGAAAAATGGAATAATTATGAGCTATTTGGAAATAAAATATTTGGAAATCTGGTACAGAAATGTAATACTTCATTATCCATGTCTATGGAACTCAGAGTTCCACTCCCATGTGCTCCCTGAGACAATATTACAGAGATGATATCAGTGAATTAAAACAACTTTATTGCTGACATAGAATGAATTTTGGCAAAGAAGAAAAATCTGAGTCATTTTGAGATCATAATGCTAAGTAAAATTAAACATAGAAAGTTAAATATGAGTGGCTTCTTTTATGAAAAACCCAAACTACAAATAAATTAAAGATCAAACTAAAGGATAGATGGTGGGAGATAGGGAGATGGGCTATGTGGAGTGGGAAGGGCACCTGCAGATATAGGAAGCAAGGGAGGAGGAAAAGGAAAGGAAGGTAGAAAAGCTCAGAATGCAATGTGTACATCACCAGTTCCCCAGGAGGAATGTGTTTATTGTGTATCACAAGCATACACCAATAAAAAGAAAAAAATCAAGACAGAAAAGGGAACGTTTGCGTTATGTGTACTTAGAGTTTGTGATTGGAGTTTAGATTTCTAGATAACATAATGATTGATATTAATAATGGAAAAATTCATGAGAAAAAAAGAGTAAATGGAATTTAGAAATCATTGTCTAAAATCTTTTGGGGACATTTCCTGTAGGATACCTGGTTGGTATGGAATGCTAGGGAACTTTCTGGATAACGGTCACCATCCAAGTTCAAGTGATTGATACCTTCCTTTGTCCTTTAGTACAGGTTATGCTTATGGAGAATGCCTGCCTTTGCTTTTAAGAGAAGGTGAAAATTAGTAAAAGTATCCAGAAACCGGTAGGCATCAAAGAATTATTTTGAAACATCATCGTGTTAGCCTTTTCCTATCCAACTACCACATAATGCCTGTGGTATTCCGTGTTTAGTGAGGACAGTCCCACATGAGCCACATGGACACGGCACACGTACTGCCACACATACTATGTTTGTCTACCATGCGTTGAACATCTGCCAACCCTGTCATGAAGAAAGCACCATGTGCATTACAGCTGGCTGCGTCAGAGGAGGTCAAATGTTGAATTTAGCTTTCAGTTTTCTGTCCCAGAAGTTGTAATCTAGTAGGTGAAAAAAATGCCACAAATAGTTGAAACCCGGGACAATGCATAGTACATAATGATGACTGTACTGTGAATATAAGACTGAAATTCCTTAATTCTGACTTGAGTTATGGGTCCTTAGGTCATAGCAAGAATGCTAGAGCACCTCAGCAGGCTATAAACTGTTCACAAGGAAACATTTATACATAAAAGGCCGACACTGAGTGTGAGAGTCTACAATATTATATCTAAAGAATGGGCAATGATGAAGGAACTCAAATCTGAAGAATCTGATGACTACTGTTATTAAATAAATGTTTAACAAAGACTTAACTAGACTGCACATGATACATAGAAGCAGTGAGAGCTTGGAGCAGGTGGGACAATTGGGAGGTGATGCTGAATGGCGGTCGGGCTTTTCCCTCTGGTGGTGACATGTTTTATACAATGTGGCAGGACTTCGAGAAGCAAATGGGTCACTACTTATTAGTTGTTATAGTCCTTAATATTAATGATTAGATGCTGGGTGCTGAGGTGGAACTATTTTAATTGGAATATTATTTAAGTGACTTTACTATCTAGCTTCTACTATCAGATGTGATTTGCAAATTGTGGTTTCTGAGATACATTAGGAAAAGATGACAAAAGGAGAGAGTCAGCAATACTGAGAAACTTAATATGTTTAGATTTGAAATATCGGGAGTGCTAATCACTACTAGAAAAACATTGAATTAGGTATTTACATTTTAGAGACCAGTTCAATTAAAAATTAAATGAATTAACAATTTGAAATGTTGTTAAAACGATATCAAGTATCATACAAAAATAGACTTCTAACATTAAAAGAAACAATGGAGGGAAGGGGTATAGGGCAGGAGGGCATGTGCTTTTTTTCTTTTTCTAGGTTTTCCTTTTTTGGCTAAATTCTCTAATAGTCATTTAAAGTACTCTTCAAAAATAGATTATCTAACGAACATAATTTCATTAAAATGTGAACAGGGATTATTAATTGTTTATTATGTCCCAGGCACTGATGTAAGCTAGTGTTACGTCAGTGAACAAAACAGAGTGAAGACTCTTCCTACATGAAGTTCATTTTCTGGTGAACTAAAACAGATAATAAATAAGGCAATGTGTGCTCTTTTGGGATGCAGTGATTGAGACTGTTAATCAAGTACAAACTGAGCTCTCAGTGGCATGGATACAAGGAATGAAGTCACAGACCAAAAGGAGGAGGTTAAGAGAGCTTTCCTGGAAATGTTAAGAGACAGCATGTAGTACCTGTGTACCAGGAAGGCATTCTGAACAGAAATCCAAGCTGTGGTCCTTCCCTGAACTTCCAGGAACAGGAAGAGTACAGGAAGGGGCCTGTTTCTAAGGAAATAAATTTTTTTCAAAAGATATTTGTGTTTCTGCCTATTACTGCTTTTCTAACATTTCTCAATGTCTGAGGCATCGTGGAGGTCCAAAATCCAGTTGAAATCAGGTCCAAAGCCAGGGAGGAGCTGTTAAGGCTGTTTAGGGATTGTGGGACAGGATTCCTTAGCCAGGAAAGAAGAGTCAAGCTTTCTGCATTACCCTAACATTTGTCCTTCATTTTTATTCCACTTATACTTATAAGCTTAACTCACTGCTTGAATTAGTTTTTTATCTGACTCTGTTATTAGGCTACTTGATCATAATAATGGAACTAAACTACTACTCTATGAGGAAAAGCAGAGCAAAGGAGGCAGGCCAGGGAGTGCAGAGCATATCGTAATTCTAAATCGAGGTTGTCAACGTAGACCTTGCCAGGAAGAGGACATTTGAGGAAAGACTTGAAAGAATCTTTGAATTTTAGACTTTAAATTTGACAAGAAGTTGACCAAAAATTTATTTCTTATTATTCTGTATCCCGTCCAGCCGGTCAATCAACGAGGGTCACCTGGGAGAGGAGGGGGGAGTGGAGGAGGGGACAAAGGACAGGAGACGTGAGAAATGGAGGCAAGATAGGATTCTGATCAAGTCTCCTTTATTGAAGGAAGCGACACAGCTTTTATAGCAGGGGGAGAGGAAGTCGGTGGTGACGCGGGCTACTAAGGCAGTCTTTTTGTACACAGGGTCTCACTATGCAGCCCACATTCATAGTGATCCTCCTGCTTTCTGCCTCCCTAGTGCTGGGATTACAGATTACAGGCGCGCGCCACCACGCCCGGACTCCATCGCTGGCTCAGTGCACCAGAAGGCGGGGCCAGCGCGGCAAGCAGAAGCAGGGATGAACCCTGGCCGCTGCGCTTACCTAAGCAAGCGCCGAGTCTGCTGAGCTATACCGCCGGCCCAAGGCAGTCTTATAGGCTAGAGGCACTCATGTGATCCGCTGGGGGAGTATGCGGCAGGAAGTCACGACGTGTCAGCTCTGCAGGAAGAGAAACCTATTTCTATAAGACAGTGGAGGCTCTGGGGCTGTCGTGCCTCCCACAATTCTGAGCACTAATAAGAATAAAAAAACACCCCGAAAGGAGAGGATGCTATTTTGTTTGACTTTGTATTTCCAGGTATATGGTGATACTTTGGTGTCATTTTTTTTTCCAGGTTCCATCTACTTTATAAACCCTGTTCATATCTAACTCTTTCAGGAAGTGAGGGCACTGGGGAAGCTCACCCCTCTCTGGCCAGAGCCTAGCAGGGCGTTTGGCACATGGTAGGAGCTCAGTGATGCCTGTGACTTGAATGTTCACATTGTAATACTAACAATGTAGACACATAGGAGCTAGGTCATGGTAAGTCTCTTTGTTCTGTAGAAGTCATATTTCTATAATCATCTGGTTACCATTTCTGTCATGCAATTAAGCTTGCTTTTGCCCTTATAGCTTTCAGAATACCAAAGAGCTCTCCCAGTGAGCACTTCCATTAAAATTAATATTACAGTCTAATTCCTAGGCCATTCACCTTTGTCTACTAGGACTGAGGGTACTAAAATATCTTATGGTGGTAATAAGGTGATTTCTTTTGGACTCCTTGGGATGAAATAGCATTTGGGGAACTGTTAGCTAGAAAAGGGGATTCTAGATAATGTCTCTTTGTTCAGAGTGCCTCCATCAATTCATAGGTAAGTCAATTTGTACTCATCATTTTAAACTCATTGGAGACCAGAGTAGTTAAGAAGAATATAAAGGGTACTGTAGGCCATAAACAGAAGCCTTGTAACCATATAATATGTAGTGGGAAAGAGAATTGGAAGATCTATAAAAACTGCCAAAAAGAACAAAAAATATAATTAAAGGAGCAAAAGACATATTGAACACAATCTCAGGGACTATTTCAGGCAGCAGTAAATGTCTCCTCAAATATATCTTTAGAAAAAAGAAAGCAAAGTAGAAAACTAGTCCCAAGGAGAGAAAAGATAAATGCCAAATAGAATTTTAGGAGCAAGCTTACAAGAGTTGGATTTGCTTATGTTAATTTTTACCTTTCTTTAAAATATTTAAATAGGGCCCAACGGAAAGATCTGACAATTTGAAATTTTTAGATGAGAAAAGGATAGAGAAAAACAAAAGAAAATATAAACAAAGATGATATTTTAGATACGAATGGATCAGGGCAGAGGAGATAAACTGACATATAGAAAATAATTGAAATTTGCAATTTGTGCCTGCATTTTACTAAGTATATTTATTTTAGATTCCATCAAAGTTATGTGTTATTTAAGAAAATGTTTTTGCTTACTTTTTATGAAAGATTTCAGTTACACAAGATTCCTGAAGGGCAGAAAATAATGTTTCCAGTAGAAAATGTTTTTTGAGAGTAAATTTTTATTATTTGGACCAAAGGTTTCGTCTAGTGATACATGTCAAAGTTACCTGGAGAGTTTTTCCAATGAACATATGTCTATTGAGAATCAGCTTATAATAATCTTCAGAAATTCATCAAACACTATTACTCTTACATCCTAAAATAACCAACCTCTATCTTGAATTATAATTAGGCAAAAAATTGACAAATTGAAGCAAAATGTAGGATAAGAAAAACATGTTATTAAAAGTGACATGCGAAGTTGATTTTCTAGTCACAGAAGCAGGATTTAAACATGTGTGACAAGTCATTCTGTGCCAGACAGGTCTTGACTCCTCTCAAAGTGAATTAATTATTGTACTTTCCTTTGTGCTGAGTAATTCTAATTTTTTTTTTAAATGTGAAGACAACTATAACTAGTGAAAGATAGTGCTGAGCTTGCAATTTCAAGCACTGGTTCCAAGGCTAGAGATCAAACTTTACTTTGAAAGTAAATGGATTGTTGCCAAGTAAAGAACAAAAAAAATTCTTTTTTTGGTAAATCCTACCCATGAAAACACACACACACACACACACACTCACACACTCTCATACACACACAGAGACACACACTCATGCTCACACAGACAAGCATATATAAGATGTGCCATACAGAAGTCTTCTCAGGTTTTATCAAAAATACAAACTTGTAATTCATGTTAGATTTCTGATTGAAAAGAAAACTAAAATTACCTGTTCAGAGGCATGTGATAATGTATTCTATCAATTTTAATAGGAAACAGTAAAATAATTTTATGAGTCAGCATAATACCATGTGTGCATACGCACTTATGCAAGATGTGGGAACATAGTATATTGATGATAACTCCAATATTATTTTACTTTGAAGATTAATCATTTTAATGATCAGTCACTTGGCTACTTTGACTCTAAAAGAGGCATCTTATTTCTTCAGTGAATATTTTTCTGAAAAATAAAGCATTGTTTTTCATTTTAACTTGTGAAATCTGAGTCCATTTGTAAAGCAAAAGAATATAGCCCAAAGGCCTAGAAATCCTTCATTGAGTATGTGTGGTCTAATGAAGTTGGTGTGTATATGTGGTAAGAGTAGGTATGGGGTGAAAAGACGACGGGATTAGACTGTGCCTTCAGACCTAAGCGCTAAGGGAAGGAAAGTAGAGATGAACATTTTTCTAACAACACCATTCAGCCTTTTATAAACAATTATGATCTTTCATCCTTTATAAAGTTCACATCATGGCCACTCTGGCTTCATGTATATTTGTATCTATCTGAGTAGCTCCTGATTATTTGAAGTAAATCTCAGGTATCAACTTATTTTATGCTTTACTAGTCTAACATATATGTTTTATATATACAAGGACTCCTAGAAATAAAAGTATAGTATTAACATCCCAAAAGTTTTGATCTAATATAATCAAGCATAAATTATTAAGATTTATTCAGTTATTACAGAGATGATTTTCTTCAGAGTTTGTTTTTTTAAAGACCAGACAATTTGTCCTATTGACTTTCTTCTGAAATCTAGATCTTGCCTCCCAGGTGTGGATTAAAACATTTTTTCTCCCCTGAAGTTTATGGAAATTGAGAGTTAGAATGAATTTATTTCACTAGGAGAGTTTAGAGTATGAAAAGAGGATAAAATCTGCTTTTTAGATATGTTTCTCTAATTGTCCCTTTTCTTAGGCAAGAATATTACAGTCTTATTCCAAGATTAACATGGCAAAGTAATCAAATTTTGAATGCCTGTAGTCTAAAGAGGGAACTAGATGTGGATGTAATTAACTCTCATGAAAAGCAAAAAAAAAAAAAAAAAAAAAAAAAAAAATCCAATATGTTTTTAGAGTGTTCCATAGTGCTTGTTTTTGTACTAATACCGAGAATGAAGAAGCTTCAGTTTCTGCACAACTGAAATGCTGGTGTGAAGAGGGTGGCCCCTGGGCAATGCCATCAAATGCAAAAGCCATGTGGAGCACTGGGTAATAGGTAATCTTGGAGATTTCTTCCAGCTATAAACATCAGACTGAAGATGAGCTGCATGGTACAATTCACAATGCTTCTGCACACTTATGAACTTCCCTTGAAGCTGTATTGAAGTGAAGTTGGGGAATACTAAACAGGAAAAGATGGGCCATAGTGTTTTAGCCAAATTGAAGGCTTTCTGACTTGTCAGCAGCTCTCTGAGTAGACTTAGAATAGGCCGTGTATTGACATGCTTGAGTTCCTCCTTCAAACAAAACAAAAACCCACCAGGTGACAACAGCCATATTGTGGAAGAAAAGTGATAAGAAACAAAAGAAGAATTCCAAATCTGGGGAATATAATTTCATTAAGTATATTGTGCATTTATTTAATATGCTTGTGTATTTTATCTTTGGAACTGTGTGTGTGTGTGTGTGTGTGTGTGTGTGTGTGTTTATGTTGTGGTTTGTATTCTACTAAGATTCATACAACTGTTTTTTTAGGCACAGACAGCGCACATTGTCCTTGAAGATGGAACTAAGATGAAGGGCTACTCCTTTGGCCATCCATCCTCAGTTGCTGGTGAAGTGGTTTTTAACACTGGCTTGGGAGGGTGAGTAGTATGTCTCTTGCGAGGCTTCATTCATTCACTCTGTAGAGGGATATCTGGCTGAGCTTACTCCCAGGGAAACACAAAATCACTCATTCTTCCGTGTTGGTGCCTTGCTCACAGCCTTCCACAGCTATTCCTGCACAGTGGTTTCCACCTGAGTGTCCTGCTAATGCAAATAATGATGTCATGGGTGCTCCAGTAGCCCCCCAAAAAGAAAAGAACAAAATTCCTTCCAGAAACTTACACTGTGAGGACAGAAGATAAATAAGAGTACCAGATGTCTCTTGAAGAGGGGATATGGATTAGAACATTGGAGCAGGGAAAAGATTGGATAGCACATGCCACAGCCATTTCATTAGCAATTTTGTACATACAATGTGAAATATTACAATCCAATAATGACATAAGAAAGTCCTTCAGTATTTGTATAATTATGCACTCTAAAAATGATGAACCAACAGTAAGCATACTGCCTTAATAATAATGAGAGGGCAAGCACATAGACTTATTATTTTTAATAATTATTGATCATGATTCAATTTAGTATTTAACATCCATCGAGTGTAGTATGGCAAGGAAGATAAGGTCTCACAATTGCTGAGCAAGAACCCTAATACTGAGTTACATCACCAATGATTTTTATTTTGAGGCAGGGTCCTGCTAAATTGCTAACACTGGCCTCAAATTCACAATCCTGCCTGAGCCTCCCTAGCAGCAGTGGTTACACATGGGCACCACTGCACCTAGGCTGGTCTAAATTCTAATGATAACTGATGTGATACTGGGAACATCAATCCACCTTTCTGACTGCTGGTTTCTTCATTTAATATTTAAGGGGGCTGCCTTAGACAGTAATTTATAGCCGGGAATTTATTTATTTTTTCTAAAAAGAGAATACAGAATACCAAGATAGAAGGAAAAGCTAGAAAAGGCACAGAACTTCACCGCACAAAGTAATAGGAATTTGGCAGTTTGCTGCATCATATAGTGTCCACATACAGCTGGGGATTTAAAACAATGCCAGTCTTACAGCAATGACTAGATTTTATTCAAAGTGTTTCCGTTAGACATTTCATAAGATAACCTAAGATCTATTTTATGAACTCATTGGGGAGATTCAAGTGAGCCTTGTGAAGGTGGATTAATTAAAAGATCTTGATTGACCTAGCCGCCCTTGTGTCATTACTGTATATTGTTTTCTTGCTTCTCTGTGTGAAACAAAGACGATTAGATGGTTTTTAAGCCAGTTCCACTCATGAGAACATTAAATTACAGAGTACGAAGTATGTTTGCAAAGTTCGGCTGCACCAAGCCATTACTTAAGCTATTCGACAGCACTAATTACTAGCTGTGTTAATACACCTGCCAGCAAACAACTGTTTAATATAGATCAGAATGATGGAGGGCACTAGAGTTTTCTTATCAGTGATAGATTACAGGTAATAAATCTTGTCACATCACAAAAGTCAAACAGGACCTGATGGATTAATCTGCTTCCTACACTGCAGTTCTCTGGGAGAGGCTGTATGTGTTCATTTACTGAAGGTGGTGTGAGCACAGGTTTACAAGAAATGGTCAGTTCTCTTATGGGAATAAAGAAGACAAGCATATCAAGTCAAATTAATTAAAGGTTTCTGATATAGAAGGCATTCATTTATAAAATTATTCCACAGACAGTTTTCCAAGGAGAAATGCACCTTTTGTCCGTCACACGGCTCACTCATCAGTGCTTGACCATTAAGGAGGTTATTTTGTTTTACACCCTGAAGAAATGCATTTACATTGTGTGTAGGCCTTGGTTAGAAATTATCAGTCCCTGACAGGTGAGAGGCACCTGAGAAATGAGCGGGTGGAGGCTGTGGATAAATACTACAGCGCTGGAGTCGCCCGAGGGATTCCCGAACAGAAAGACTGAGTGGTCTGTTGACACAGTTCGTTCTGGTAGGAGCTGGTTCTGGATGGGCTTGAAGAATTTATGTGGACTGTTGCCTGAGCTGAATTTTATTGGCTTTGAGGCTGTCGATTCAATCCCCTTCAACACCTAAATTCACTTTGAGCAGTAATCCGCAAGAAAGACTTGGTTTAACTCAATCTGCAGGAACACAGAATGTAAGAAGGAAGAAAAAAATTCAGTGGCAGTGTTTCCTACTGTGTGGAATAGCTACAGACAGGATTTCCTCAGCTTTAAAATGCATTCTTTTTGCATTCAGTCCTAATTACTTACCAATAAGGTAAAACAACCATTTGAAATCTTTCAATTTAGAGATCACAGATACTTCAGGTCAAGTTTTACGAAACTGATATATGTCTAAATTGATAATAACTCCCAAGTGTGTGTACTTTGGTCTAAGATTAAAACCTTTGTTTATTCATTCATAAATGAACTCTCTCATTTTAAGTGTTTACTGAGTTTTGATAAATACATACCCCCTTCAGCTATCACTGGCACAGTCAGGATAGTCATGAGTACCTTGAAACATACTGAAAAATACTTTTCAAAGTTTAGTTAATGCCATGGTGAACCTAGAAGCTCTCAATAATAAATATCAGTTTGGGTTCACTGATATCTAGCAGCCAATGGGAATCTTCATGGTATCTACAAACTTTAGATAAGGGAGCAATGTGTTTTAAAAATTAAAGTTCTATAAAAGAATTGAAGCAGCTCTATAAAACCAAGGGAATTTTTAATTATGTAGGAATATTATTCAGATTATGAAAATCAGTATTTCTTTTTGTGTTAGCTGTATCATGGATAAAATTTTTTATTAATTTTTTTTTGTTTGTTTGGTTTTGGTTCCAAGGACTGAACCCAGGGCTTCCAGCTTGCTAGGCAAGCGTTCTGCCAGTGAGCCCAATCGCCAGCCCCAGTTTTGGTATTTTGACATAAAAATTGCCTAGGTTTGCTGGAGTCCAGAAACAGGCTTATGGGATTTTCATCTCATCTTCTTTTTCAAGAATTCAGAGATCCACAGTTTGTTCATAAATTTTAGTTTCACGGTTATATACATTTTTTGTTGTTGGTGCTGTTCATCTTTTGCTGTGCTTACCCAGGTACCCAGAAGCTCTCACGGATCCTGCATACAAAGGACAGATCCTCACAATGGCCAACCCTATCATTGGGAATGGTGGTGCACCAGACACTTCTGCCCTGGATGAACTGGGACTTAGCAAATATTTGGAGTCTGATGGAATTAAGGTAGTACCAGTGATGATTACTTAAGTAGTCTCAATATGAAGAGGGTATGAATGGCTCGTTTTTTATTTTATTTTATTTTATTGAAGAACAAATAGCAATAAGATAGTTTCAAGTCAAATTAGCAGGACAGATTCAATAATTAATACTTCACATATTGTTTTCATAGTGATTTTTTGTTGTACAAGGTGCATACATGATATTCTATTTACAAACACTATTAGAGCAGATGCCTCTAATCAATGAATTTAGAAAATGTAGCTTTACACTTATCTTTTTTTTGAAGTTGAATTATAGTACAGTTTCAATAATTAATACCTTTTATATTGTTATCTTCCTAGTGGTTATCCATAGTACAAGAAGCTGACAGGATATCCTGTCCAAACACTATTAGTGCAAATCTTTCTTCTCATAGAATTATGCATATATATCATAACTGTACTGTTTATACAAGCACAGAATGATTCTTCCTTTATATCCCTTTTTTTTTGTTTAGTCCTGTCAGAGATGGGTATTCTATCGTCATTCAATTATTATAGGTGCTTGAATTCCACGAAACAATCCAACACAGTCTAGCAGTCCATAATAATAGTAGGTTATCTGAAGAATTGTTGACTAGAGCCATTTACAGCTCAGATTATTATGGCCTTATTTTATACACCTCAGTTTTATACTTTCTGCTGGATGGCTAAGACCAAGATAAAGCAAGATCTATATAACAAAAAAATGTAAATTTTGTATCTGATGAGGTCAGTCAAGTGCCCTCAGGGTTTATCTTTTAATCCCATACCTCACTCTGTAGATGCTTTGTCAGTATCACCCTTGTGGATGAGTCACGGCCATTGCTTGACCAGTTTTCTCTCTGTGAAAGCCTGAGAGAAAGTTTTCTCTCCATGTGACTCTCCTTAGGCACACTATAGATCATCAGTTGCACTCCTCTGTGGCTCCATAATCTCCTTGATCAGAAAACTTGGGGCACAACTGAGTTCCATGATGTTGGCTTATTTTTAAGAATTGCTGTACTCAATATGAGAATATTCTTCAACTCACGGTTATTTAGAATTTCATTTCTCAGGAAATTTTATTTGTTTATTTGTTTGGCAGAACTGAGGACTGAACTCAGGCTCCTGCGCTTGCCAGGAAAGCACTTATTTCACTAAACCATCCCCTTGGCCCTTCTCAGGAAATTTTAGATTTTAATGTCATAACCTTAACTCAGCTTGGAATAATATTATTAAGTGTCCAAATAATAGCTAAGCAATAAGAACTGATAATGAATTGTATTTCAGAAGGAGCTTAATATTTAACTCTCTATCAGTTATTTGCTTTCAAATCCAGTCCTTTTTAGGGAATTAATAAGAGATAGTTCACAAGTCAAAAACATTTGCGCAGTATTTTGGGAATATGAGTCATGTAAATTATTTAAAACTTTGTCTTCCAAACTGAGCATTTTTCACCACTGATTTTTGAGTGAGTTGGACCATTGTTTAGTTCACTTGAAGTGTTTCTCACAACTTCCCCCCAGATGTCTCAGTTTCCATTACATGTACACTAAGAAAATTATTCTATTATTTACTTTTATTAAGTAAGTAATTATGAATCAAATGATTTATAAATGACATAGAGGAAAAGTAGGGAGTGCGAAGAAGAAAGACTGGTTTAATCTCAGGATACAATAATCCAGGTAAACCTCCTCCCCTCTGCAGATAAAGGAAACAATTACATATTTAAAAATAAAAGCACTGGAAAACCTTTGATTTTCATATTTTCCACATTTTGTGTGTCACACCAGTGGAAGTAAAAAGTATTTCTTTTAAATGCAAACTGCCTTTCAAAGGGGGTGAGCACAGCGGGACTGCGTTACGTGAGCGCCACGCGCTGCTTGTCTTTCCAGGTTGCAGGCTTGCTGGTGCTCAGCTACAGCAATGACTACAACCACTGGCTGGCTACCAAGAGCTTGGGGCAATGGCTAAGGGAGGAAAAGGTGAGGGCCCAGCAGGGCGCGGGGCACCCGGGGAGGTGCGGTGGGTCTGCGCCAAGTT